>JBBPMJ010000221.1:0-35445 GCA_038090255.1 Austroboletus niveus
GTAAAGCCGTGCTAGGTTCGTATACATACATGCCGGACAAGACAGACAGGTAATAAACGGTGCTCGCGAGGAGCGCCGTCAAAGAGGCATCTAAAAAAGTGGCCACATTGTCCGCCAGTTGTGAAACGGACCACTCGCTGGACCTAGGGTGATAATTTCATTGGTCAGCCACCAGGGAAATGAAAAAAAAAACAGGACCCACTGCACAGGGTCATGTTGTTGCCCTTGCAGCGAATCTATCAGGACTCAATGAAAGGTCCTAGGTTGCCCTAAGGTTACTCACAAAGACAATGAATAAACCGAAAGTAAGGAGCTCCTACGATGAGTGTGCCCTTTATATACATGAGCACAATGGTCCGTGTGTAAGGTATAGGGCCAGTCAGAGTCTTACTATGGTAATAGTCCATGGAACATCATAGAATGTCGTGGAATAATACCTGCACATGATATGGATGAGTCAGAAGTCATGTGAGGGTGTAAGTATGAGTAAGCGAAAAAGAGTCATGACATTACCCCCTGTTACGCTTGCGCAACATCTAGTCCCAGTGTGTTCTCAAAGGCGACACAAAGTCCTGTAGATTTGAAGGGTTCTCTGCTGAGACTCAAGACTCAGGCAGGATGAGACTAAACACTGCGTATAATTGCGCAGATCTAGCTGGGGAATGTACATGATAACTATTAGCTACTTATACAGGCTGGAACCATCTCGGAACAGAAAGGCAATGGAACCGGACACATGGTATGTTACAATGGCCTCGTGGAGTCAATGGTAGGAACGGGACAACACTGTCGCCAAAAGAAGGGTGACAGGAGAAGCAGAGGTCCATGACAAGAATCGTTTTATGGGCACATGGCAAGAGTTACAAAAGAGGAAGGAGAGACGAACAGGGTGAGTCCAGAGTGGGGATCTCCATATAACCATATGGAGCATAGTCTTTGGGAAACAGAGTCCAGTAGCATTCTGGGGGTAGTCCATCCTCAGGTTTCCATTCCGGTAGAGTGTTGAAGAGTTCCGATGATTCCGGAATTCCAGAATCTTCGGAACCACAGGAATGTATTTCGGAAGCGTCAGAACTGCGGAAATAAGTTCCGAAATCTTTGGAACTGTGCTTACTTGTAACACCCCCCTTTCAAGGTCTCATGTCCTCAGGAGACGCGCATAAAAGACAGACAGGGGTGTCGAACATAGAATCATCAAACCATTTAAATTGTTTGCGATATTTGAGGAACCCGGGATCCGTGAAGGTGGGTGACGAGGTGGAACACATGGGACATGTGCATGGTGGCTCGTTAGGTAGGGTGACAAGTGCCGGAGGTGGTGGTGTGGTGACGAGATGGAGGCAGAGTCGTGTTATGGGGTGCGGTGCTGTCAGATGAAGACGGTGGAATTTGGTAACCGCTGTCTGAGCATGTGCTAAGTCAGTGTGAGGGATCCATTCATCTTCTTCAACCGGGAAACCTTTCCAGTGGATAAGGTATTCGAAGTGTTCACCTCATTGACGGGAGTTGACTACCTTCTCAATCTTCTGCTCTGGAGTTTTGTCGATAATATCAGGCAGAGGAGGGAGTGGTACGGGCCAGACAACGGCAGGGTATATGGATGGAGTAAGGACTTGTGGAAAACCGGGTGGATGGCTTTCCGCTTATGGGGTAGATTGAGTTTGTACGAAGCGACACCGACCTTGGTGAGGATTTTGAAGGGACTATAGCGTTTCTGGTCCAGCTTTTTCATGGGTTGGTTGGTGTGGATGTGGGTTGCCTCGAGCCATACAAGATCTCTGGTTTTGTAGTCCTCCGTGGGTCGTACCGATCAATCATAAAACTTTTTCATGTCCTCATTGGCTAGCTGGAGGGCTTCAGCAGCTTGCACTCATAACGTCGTCATCTGTTTTGCGAAGTCTGTAGCTGACTTGCTTCGGATGGACATACGGCGATCCTCGTTGACTCGTGGTTCATGTCCGTAGTTGAGCATGAACGGGGTTTGGTGAGTGGTCGAATGAGGATTGCTGTTGTGGGCAAACTCGGCCATGGGTAGCCACTCTTTCCAGTCGCTCTGATGGTGGTTAATGTAGATGCACAGGTATTGTTCAACTCACACATTATAATGTTCGGTCTGTCCGTCTGTCTGAGGGTGGAAAGCAGTGGAGGGATTTGGCATGATGCCGAGGAGTTTCTGAAGTTCGGTCATGAATGTGGATACAAACTGGGGGCCCTGATCAGAGATGACTTTCGAAGGGAGGCCGTGGAGTTTGAAGATTTCGTTGCAGAGGATGGTGGCGATACCCTTGCTATTGATAGTATCTCGAACACCAAAGAGTCGGATCATCTTGGAGAATCGATCGATGATGACTAAGATGGCGTTACTTCTGTGAGACTCCGGAAGTGGCAAGATGAGATCCAACGAGATGTGTTCCCAAGGTTGGCGCGGAATCTTGTTGGGGTATAGTGGAGTGTGACAGGGAGTCATGATGGCTTTATTCTTTTGACATGCCTCGCATCCTTTGACAAATCGTTTGACGTCTTTAGCTGATGTCAGCCAGTAGTACTGTTCTTGAACCTTCCGTATGGTAGCCTGAATTCCTGGGTGTCCGGCCATAGGATGGCTATGAATATTAGTTAGTATGTCGTTTCGGAGAGAATCGTCCTTTGGTATGTATAAAGAGTCTTTAAAATAGATAAGTGAGTTGCGAATGGAGAAGCGGGTATCATGTTGAGCAAATGCTTGTACTACTTTAGAGTCTTTGAGATGTTATAAGTCCTTGATTCTTTGTTCTATATGAGATGAAGAAAGGAGAGATTGTTCAGCTACACGCATCGCTGTTAGTGTTCACATATCTATAGTGTTTGAATAAATGTCTGTATGAGAAATAGGGAGAGCGTTAATATTTATATTAAAAGAAATAAAGTCCTGATCGGATGTTGACACGTTCTCCACAGCTGTCGACATATTATTCTGCTGTAAAATAGTCAGAAAAATGGTGACGCCTTTATTGTCGTCCTTTACCCCCTTTTCAAAGTCTGACCTCCGGGACAGAGGATCAGCAGGGTTCGTCTTGCCGGATCGGTGGACCAGAGTATAGTGAAATTCTTGCATGATTTGGTTCCAGCGAGCCTGGCGGTAAGAGAGGTCCTGCGGGACAGCGAAGTATGTGAGGTTTTGATGATCCGTGAGGATCTTGAAGGGAACGTGGGCATCTAATAAATATTGGTGCCAAGAGGTAACGGCTTTGATGATGGCGGTGAACTCCAAGTCGGCGACATGGTAGTTTCACTCCACATCGGAGAGGGACTGCGACAGATACGCAATTGGGTGCCAGAGCCCATTCTGGTGTTGTGAAAGAATGGCTCTGAGCCCTATGCCTGAACCGTCAGTCTCAATCCGGAATGGATTGAAGTCGGTGGCAAGGGAGAGAATGGGAGCATTGATGAGTGCATCCCGGAGTGTGTTGAAGGAATGTTGGCATGCAGTATCCCACTCAAAGGGGTTTTTATTGCTAGTAAGGCAATTGAGTGGTTTCGCAATGGCCGCAAAATCCTTGATGAAGTGGCGGAAGAATTTGAGGAAGCCCAGGAAGGAGCGGACCTGGGTACGGGAAGTGGGAGTCGGCCAGGTGCGGATGGCATTGACTTTAGTTGGGTCTGTGGCAATAGTTCCGTCTGAGACGACAAGTCCGAGGTACTCAGTGGTCATGGTCTTGAATTTACACTTCGTATGTTTGAGTGATAGTTTATGCGCTCAAAGTCAAGACAGTACTTCTCGAACGATGTGGCGGTGTTTGTCAAGAGTCTTGGTGAAGACCAGGATGTCATCCATATAGATGATGACCACTTCCTTGGCGATGAGGTCATGGAGGATGTGATTCATCATGGTTTGGAATGTAGCCGGAGAGTTTGTAAGGCCAAAGAACATGACGAGTGGTTCGAAGAGTCCTTGGTTGGTCCGGAATGCGGCCTTCCATTCATCACCGTCCTTCATGCGGACATTGTTGTAACCTCATCGGATGTCCATTTTTGAATAGTATTTTGCTCCGCGAAGCTTCTGCACGATCTCTTCGATGAGCAGAAGAGGATATCGATTTTTGATAGTGGCTTCGTTGAGTTTACGATAGTCCTGGACAGGACGGAGTTTGCCATCCTTCTTCTTGACGAAGAAGAAGGGAGAGGCGAAGGGCAACTTTGAGGGACGGATTCGTCTGGTGGAGAGGTTTTCTTCGAGGAACGTGTCAAGTTCCTTTTGTTCTTTTAATGAGAGTGGGTAGGTTTTGCAGTCGACCTTGTGCTCGCCAGGTTTGAGCTCAATTGCGTGGTCCCAGGGATGACGAGGGGGTAGTTTGTCGAATGATTCCTTGGCAAAGACATCGCGGAAGTCGTGGTATTCGGCGGGGACTACATCTTCGAAAGGGATGTCTTGTTTCCCTTGATTGGCGGTGGCCGCAAGGTCAGTTGCCAGCGTAGCTATATATTTATTTTCAAGCTAGAAGACTCGGTCTTCAGGTTCAGCATCCTCGTACTCCCATAAGGGTGTGGTTTCCAGTGCGAAACTGAGTTCCTTTGTCTGCCAGTTGATTTGGGGATTATATTGGCGTAGCCAGTCAAATCCGAGGAAGACTGTCTGAGATGAAAGGCGCATGACCGAGAAAGGGATAGCAGATTGGTGGTCTCCAATAGCCACTTTCAGATCGACGTAGTGCGTGATCGCACCTTCTGTATTGGCAGTACTGTCAGTGTTGTAGACTGGTATAGCCCGTGGTAATGGTTTCTGTTCGAATTTGTGCTCTCGTACGAAGTCAATATCGATTGCCGATGCCATACATCCGGAGTCGATTAATGCGACCGCATTAACTGTCTTCCCAGAGTCGGTTACAAGTATAATGGGGATCTTGAAAGTGTTGGGCGAAGGTTTCTTTGTTCGATAACGAGGCTTCTGAGTGAGTTCAAGGAGCATGAACTCGGCAGCATCGTGGGATGCATTCCGAAGGTTCGCGATTAGCTCAGTGTTGACCTCCGAAAGGCGCATGTTGTGAACGAAGGCTCATAAATGAGTGATGAGCCTGTCGTCAGGGGTATCATTAGCAATTTGCTTGATCCACTGTGTGGACCAAGGCTTGATTGTGGACTTCCATCCCCGATCTTTTCTTGTAAGGATCATTTGAGGTGGAGTCGGTTCCTTTCTACTCACAACCTCGGTCTTTGTCTGCCTCTTGACTGCATGGGACCCGGATGTCCTGACAGCTGTAACGCCCAAGAGGGGCGAAGGTACATTTGGCTCTTGCGTGGCCGGCAAACTAGGACTGTGGCTGCTTTTGCAGTCTGAGATCTTTTCTATGTCAAGGAGAGAGAATTTGTTAGTAACACAAGGGAAATTAAGCACAGTTTTCAGTACTGCCATGCCATCCTTAGGCTTGGTAGCCTGGGCGCCCCTGACTGTAACATTACATTTACAAATTCTAGTCGATGACATACCTTGAGGGCGAGGTGATCTCAATCCTCATCCTCGTCGCCAAAATCCATCTCATCTGCTTCTTTCACGGCGATCTCCAGTTCTTCGAGATTGGAGTATTCGACGTCAAGTCCGTGCACTTTGATGCTCTTGGATCCAGCAGCTTTTTGGGTGTGGGTGGCACATGGCCATGCGGATGTCTTACCTTCCTTGGCACACCGGAAGCAAGTTCCAGTCGCTCTCGCCTTGGACAAGTCCATGGGAGTGCCTCGGCCTCCAAAGACTCCAGTGGTCTCCGGGGTCGTGGTGTGAGGTTCGACGTATCGGGTAGGGAATTTTACTTTTGGTCTAGGCATCTCGTGAGTGGTGCCTCGCTTCCTTTCAGCAATTTCTGTAAGAAGATGGCCAGCGGCAATAAGCTGCTTGGTCCATTCGGAGTAGCTGTTGAGCTATATCGTCGTCATGTCGATACTAGAACGTTTGACTTGCTTGACGATATTGTTGCGGACATTGGTGCGAAGCAATCGCACGAGTTGTCGACCGTTGGTGATTTCTGACCACTCGGCGTGGGCAATCAGATTTTGCTGTTTGGTGAGAAACTCCTCAATCATCATTGATCCTTGTTTTGAATTGAGTAGCTCCATTTCGGCTCGAGTGGACTCATATACAGGTTTGAAATAGGGATCGATGAACGTTCGGAAGAATGCTCAGGCGGTATAATCTTTGTAATCAAGATCCTTCTCGATAAGTAAAGTTGCGAACTCTTCTGCGGGTTCCTCGGTACAGAATCCCAGGAACATTTTGATCTCTTCGGCGTCTTTGACTGGTCGATCAAATCCGAGAAGGTATAGGCAGAACTTGGCCTTCCATTTTGTGTATTCTTTGGGCTTTCCAGAGAATGGTGGTGGCTTTTTGATGTAATATTTTCCCAATCGCATAGTCTTGGGTTCTTCTTCTACTTTGGGTGCCTTTGTTTGCTTCTTCTTTGAAGGGAGGCTCGGTATGTCTGGAGGCATGGTGGTGTGTGCTCCATGTTGGGCCATGTATTGAGTGTATGCAGCGTATTGTTGTTGGAATTCCTCGAGGGTCCCAGCCATGGGCCAAGACTGGAGAGGAGGAACGAGGGGACTGGCAGAAGTGGATCCTGCTTCGGTGACCATCGGTCGTTGGGTGTTGCTTCACGAGGAAGCACAACTAATGACTGGTGGTGGGTAAGGATAAGAAGCTGGAGTGGTTTGGTCTCCAGGAGGTAAATGTGGTGGTCGTTGGGGTCCACCTTGCGTGCATTGGGTCGTTGATGAATCCGAAATGTTGGGCAAAACTGTAAAATAAAACTACTTTTTAACCTTTTTACCACTCTTCCTTTTCCGCGTGTTCAGCTTCTGAAAAGAAGGGACTGTTGGGCATACTACCTGGTGATTACCCAGTCACAAGCACTTATGCGGGAGGAAGGAATTGGGATTGGTGCAGATAATCCGGTTGGGTATCGGGTGTATGTGCGTGAAATCGCAAGTAGCTCGATGTCTTCTCAAGAATCATGCCACGGTGTAGAATTATTAAAAGTCGGAGTCGGTCTCGGAGTCAGTAGGATCTGAAGCTGTACGCGTTTGATTATGCCAAGTCGATGTGACTGGATAACCAGGTCCGAGATGCCTGGGGGTGGGCGTGAGAGCGACAGGAAAGAGGGCTGCGAGGATATGTTGGTTGATGGGTAATGCGGGGTCGTCGTCGACTGTCCCTTCATCAGAGTGTAATGATGGTTCGTAGACAGTTTGCTCGTCGTCGGACAAGGAGTCCTCTACGTCTGTTGTGGAGTGTAGGGATTGGAGTGGAAGGGGCGGCTGCAGCTCTGGCACAAAGGCAACGGGCTCGACAGCGATGACGTGGTATGCGAGTTGGAGGTAGGTGAGGAGAAAGACTAGTACAAGTCCTTCTAGAAGCGTGCAAGTAGAGTGGACCAGGTCCAAGGTGGATTGGAATAAATCCAGAGTACGATCTTCCGTAACAAGCTAAGCTGCAGGAAGAAGAGAGCGAGGACTCTCTCGATGGCACAGTATAAACGCCTGGCATAAACCGTTAAGGCCAGTGATGGGAGTGCGACGATCGCTTGCCATCAATTTGTATGGTGATGACGCTCTGCTGCCAGCGCGATAACTCAGCGATTCAGACAGCCAGAAGGCTTGATGTGAAGCAGGGAGAGGAGGTGTCGGTGAAGCATTGACCGGCGCAGTACAGCTGCAGGTGTGAGCGACGACGAGAGTCGGAGGAGATGTCGGTAAAGAGGAGAGATAGGTGGTCGACGAGGTGTTGACGACGCAAGGAGTGAGGTTCGAACGACGGCGACAGCAGGCGGGCAAGGTAGGAGGTTACTTTCGGTTTTATATCAGGACTTGATGAAAGGTCCTAGGTTACCCTAAGGTTACTCGCAAAGACAATAAATAAACTGAAAGTAAGGAGCTCCTATGATGAGCATGCCCTTTATATACATGAGCACAATGGTCTGTGCATAAGGTATAGGGCCAGTCAGAGTCTTACTATGGTAATAGTCCATGGAACATCGTAGAACGTTGTGGAATAATACCTGCACATGATATGGATGAGTCAGAAGTCACGTGAGGGTGTAAGTATGAGTAAGCGAAAAAGAGTCATGACAGAATCAGTGTACCCAAATTTTTGAATAGTCGCGAGAACACGGACTATGCCCGCTACTGCCCACGTATTACCTGGTTAGACCGATCAACACGTGCGAGGAAAGGATTCGACGAAGCGAACCCGTCGACCAGTGCCCGTTGTCCGTGCCGTGACACGAGTTGAATGTGTCGCCACAGGTTGTGCGCCTTGCTGTCTCGCAGATACTCGCAGGACAATCTGATCTGAACGTACGTCTCCACCAAGAGTGTCCGATTTCCAGTGACGACGCCATAGTAGTAGGCCAGAAAGGGCGGATCGTGTCAGAGTCACTCCTGCGAACAACAACAACGTCTAGAGGCTACGCGATGGAAAAAAAAGGCACAGTTACCATAGCACCTGCTCCATGCGATGAGAAAGTATACATGAATCCGAAAAGAGACGATGCGACGCTGAAATTTGCCGCCCTTCAAGCTTCAAGTCGCGCGGAGCCGATCGACAATGTATGTTGACACCAAGGCTACAATCTGCTTTTCTATTATCGCTGCTTACTAAGGACTCGGAGTGTTCAGCCAAAGGTCATCCTGCAACTCCCTCGCACTACTCCTTTCTTCCGGTTTCCACTTCAGCATCTTTCTCATAAAAACCAAGAACAATACCTTCTCTTCCCCCTCAAGCCGCTTTTCTGAATCTTCCAAGGTTATTT
Organism: Austroboletus niveus; assembly: GCA_038090255.1. Classification (NCBI taxonomy): domain Eukaryota; kingdom Fungi; phylum Basidiomycota; class Agaricomycetes; order Boletales; family Boletaceae; genus Austroboletus; species Austroboletus niveus. The sequence continues at coordinate 8,775 of JBBPMJ010000221.1, forward strand.
TTGGAACTTCCACGGCCTCCCTCCAATTACCCGTCGCAAGATGCGCATTGAATAAGCAGCACAAAAAAGACTCAATCGTACACACCATTTTCATCAAACCAATTTTGTACGCAATCCCCTTTCGTCCGCTCAAGAAACTCGTTCGGGGCTGGGCCGAGCAAAGCGATCATATGCGCGAGGTGATAGTTGCTGTCTTGTTTATCTTCCGGTCCTCCAGTAGTTCTGAACAGATTTCCGTTACCAAGCAGGTCCCAGATCTATGACGCATTTATCATGACTTGTAGTTGCCTAGAATACGGCAGTGCTTACCATCACTCCCACGCTCCAAATGTCCACCTTTTCATCCCAAGGGATTTTAAGGATTACTTCCGGTGCTCGATATTGATACGGCTGGATAACTGCCAACTTGTTATATTCCCCAAGCCGCGCCTGGCCAAAGTCACAAAGGACTGGGAGGTCGTAACTATAGATGCGAGGGACGAGTGCTCTCGACGCATAGATCACTCGATCTCCATCGATTTTGCGTGGTCCAGGAGAGGTAAACTCTTCCTCTTCAAAATTTTCCAAATCGCGTTTGGCTGTTTTCTGGTTCATCCCTAGAAGTATATTGTTTTGTTGAACATCTGATGGCTTGTTTAGACATGAACTACAATTAAGGACCTTGATGATGGTCCGTTCTGCGGGACTTACCTGTGTGTATCACTTTGGCTTCCGAATGGAGGAAGTCGAGGCTGAGTAGGAGATGTTTGATGATAGCCTTTAGGAAGTAGGCGGTTAATGCTCGGTCAGGAAATATGTTCCTAAACTTCCCGATAGATATGGATAGAGGCGAGTGCATGACGCATTGAAATAAACCATTCTTGGTGTCGAGTTTAAATTCACCAAGCATCCGGCGAACAAGCAATGAGCCAGGATGGATTGTCTTCAATGTCCTCAAGTGTCTTAAAACTTTAAGCTCGCCCTCGAGCGCTTCGGGAGTGCCAATCTTCAGTGCGACGTGTTTATGACCCCTTGATTCGTGAGTGAGCTATGCGAGAGATCGCAGAGAGCAGCGTACAACAAATCCCGACATAGCCAGGCAGTACTGTATGCGCCATACCCAAGCTTTCCGACGACCTGGTATCGCGATTTGAATATCTCCCCTATGCGAACCGGATAGAATTCCTCTGGTTGGTACCACTCCCACTTTTCCTCCTCGACCAGGTGCGAACTCCCAATGACCTTAAACCCGGTCGTTGGAAAATTCCGTGGCTTTAACGGTTTTCGGATGACGCGACGTGCTATACGTGATAACATTGTAGCAGAGCTGGTGAGTCGCGGCGGTTGCTCGATGAAGACGCGTGCACATGATTCATGGAAATTTGTTTGTATTAACTTTATGGCGCGCGGGATGCCTAAGCATTTCTCTTTCTCTCCTATGTTTGACTACTACTCGAAGCGTCGTGATGACAAATCGAATTTCTTACTGTTTACTGCGCGACTACAACTTGATTTCTGAAAGCAGTGCGGTAGTTAGTAACGGCAGTAGACGTAGACCGACCTTTACTTACGTCACGATCGACAACTGCGATCAGAAACATCCGAGTCAGCTCGCACTCTTTTCCATTGAAAAACTGTCTCCAAAGGTTCACCGACGCTCAAAGCACCGCCGACTCAAGAGACTTTCGAGCGAAAAAAATTAAATTAAAAGAAAGAGAAAAATGCCAATACAAACTACGAACAGGATACCGTCTATCTAAAACAAGCCCTGACATGCACGTGTAGGAGAATGGGTCTGGAGGATCGAGAGAGAAAAAAGCATACAGCTACATCGCTGACGAACACGGCATGCACACTTAAAGGCCAATGAGACTAATCAAGTTTTCCAGCCCGAGCCCAGTAATGATAGTTTCCACGGGTGCCAACACCGGAGCAAGGGAAGCGGCGAGGCCATCGACGAGACCGTCGACGACAGTAACGATCTCAGTAATAGTGGTGCCGAGGTCCTTGAGAAGGTTATCGACATCAGCAAGGACGATGCCGCCTTCAGAGTTGACGATGGTGAGAACTTGGCCAGCAGCACCGAGGATCAACTATAACATTGGTCATCAGCCTTGGAGTAGGGGGGTCATTACATCAAGGCGTACCTTGACGTCACCGCCAACAATGCCTGCAATTTCAGGGGCAGTCAAAATTTGACCGCCAGCATTAACAGGAGCTAATATAACGCTAGCATCCTGGTCAGCGAGAGCCTTGAGCTGAGTGATAGCTGTTTCAAGAGGAGTCTTGATCGAAGAAACGAGGCTGGTGATCTCGGTCACCGTGGCGTTGGAGGTAGTGAGGTAAGCTAAAAAGGCACGTCAGAAGTGGATTACACGGATAACGTTCCAACGCACTCAGTTGTTGAATGAAGGGTTGGACGTTGATCTCAACGCCGACAAAGATGGTAGGGACGGAAAGCACGCTTTCACGAAGGTTCAGTTCGGATTCGATGGAGTCAACGGTGTCGATGACCTCGGATGTGAGGTCACGAAGGTTAAGTTCGGACTCGATGGAGTCAACGGTGTCGACGACCTCAGAGGTGAGGTCACGAAGGTGAACATCAGCTGCGACGACAACGTCGCCGATATTGCCCAAGACTTCGTCGCCTCCAGATGTGGCCGGAGGCAGCCTGGCGATAGGAACAGCGCAAGTAAAGGTAGCCAAAGTGGCAACGACCAAAGCAGGAATAAAGGAGTGCATTTTTTAAAAAGATTGTCGGGGTGTCTGAAGAGACGGTGGGGGATATTTGGTAGACAAAAATGACAAGAAGTCGATGAGGAACTTCAAACTGCGGATGGGATTTTATAGCTTGGGGGACAAACATTGCCAATGTTTTTTTTCCTGAGTATCAGTCCACGGAGCCAAATCTGATGGCACTCAACATACGCACAGTTTTCTTGACAGATTGGCACTCACATAGGCTTAATGGTACGTTTGGAACACACGATGTGGAGCTATGCAAAACACTGTTCCTGAGAACAACGTCACCGACCTATGGTGTGTGTGCGACCCTGTTAGCCAGCATATGTAGAAGGATGAGGTTGGTCAGTCTTCCTCAGTAAAAGAGACCAAAGCGTAAAACTCACATTTGTTTTACAGAATATCACCGATCGGCCTAGGCAAGATGTCAGGGTATTTTTACCTCGTGAAAGTTTCGAAGCGCGCTGCTCACGAGTGCCAGGATACTATTGAATTTCCCATGGAAACTTCGGGTCGATCTGATGGGTCTGATTAAAGTATAATTAGCGGCATGTCGGTGGCCGCGCTTTCAAGCGTCATGGATTCACAGGGTTGCCTAACGGTCCGGAAAACACCGTTGTTAAGTGTTGACAAATATGCACAAACAAGCGTGTAAGTTCTGCGCGCACTTTAACGCTGTCAGTCATACATACATGTCAAAGTACCTCCCTTCAGTGGAGAACTTCGCAAAGGTCCGTTACCTTCTTCTGTAATCAAAAAGTTTTTTTTTTTCATTCTTGTAGGGTGCCCTCGCAACCGCGGCTGGGGTCACTACCATAGGTTCGTATGACTCTCGTCCCGTCTGTCTTGAATGTTGTCTAAGTCTACGTGTTGCAGGATGTGGCCTGCTTTACTATGGCCAGAACTATCTCATATATCCCTCTGCTTTCCCTCCTGGCTCTCGTAAAGGTCCGTGGGTTCCTTCGCCAAAACTCCGTACAGGTCTCAAACCTTCAAATTGACTAGATGTTGATGTTCCAACCAAGTACGGGTTGGTCTACGACGACCTCGTTCTTAACACCGAAGATGGGATCACGTTGCGTTCCTACCTAATTATGCAGCGAAAGGAGATATCACACCCCCATGCTATGCAAGTAGATTCGATCGACGACCAGTCAAATGAAGACGTATGCCTCTCTCCTTCGCACGCGCCACGCTGGTCTGATGCACAATAGTTTGCGGCAACACGACCTACGGTCATAATGTTCCATGGGAATGGTGGCAACCATGGTCACCGGATACCTTTGGCTAGAATATTTTATGTCAAGATGCGCTGCAACGTGGTCATGCTGTCTTATCGGGGGTGCGTATGCGAGGTCGCAAGTTCGTTCATCCCGCTCTTATTGTTTTATGTTTACAGTTACGGCCTTTCAGAAGGTTCCCCTTCAGAAATTGGTATGGAGCCAATGGTCCTAAGAATAAGTTGAGGTGATAATTTTTTTCCCGCTAGGTCTATGTATAGACGCTCAAACCGCCCTTAACTACGTTACATCCCATCCCTATCTCCAGAATACGCCAGTGGTGTGTCCGGTCGATTTCCAGAGTTGTGACGGAGTTTACGAAGTTGTTGCTAGATCTTATACGGCCAATCAATCGGGGGTGCCGTTGCCATTCACCTCGCTAGCCGGAACCCATCCAAGGTCTGTTTTCTCATCGTCTCTGATGAGCAACCGCTTATTTTTGAAACAGATCGTCGGACTTATTCTTGAGAATACGTTCACAAACCTACCGCGCCTAGTTCCGCATGCGCTTCCTCTTCTTTCACCATTCACGTTCCTATGCCATCAAAGATGGGATTCCGCATCAAAGATACCACTCATCCCCAAGAGAACGCCGATTTTGATGCTGAGCGGCGCTCGAGATGAAGTCGTTCCGCGCGAGCACATGCAAGAACTGTGGGAGATCATCACTCGACGTCAAGGCACCAAGGCTGAAACAGATGGTGAGCCGAAGGGGAATACGTTGGAAGTTGGAAGTGGCAAGGCCAAGTTTGTCGAATTTCCAGAGGGAACCCATAGTATGTCTCATGTGTTGTTCTTTGAGCTGTTCCAGCTAATTTTGATCAGACGACACGTGTATCCAACAAGGGTATTGGACGGAAGTTGCAGAGTTTGTAAAGAGCCTCTCAAGCCCTTGATATGATGACCTCGCGGGTGCTTGTCTTGCACATCCACCACCTTGCAAACTATTTCGGCCGGATTTTCTGTAGCGGTATCGTTTCATTGTCTTTACACACCAGACACGTTTAACTGCATTTTTTTTTACAAACGTGACAAACGTGGGACATCAGGTGCGATACAAAAGTTTCAACAGAACGATCGAGGAGCGTTCTACCCTTCATACCGATAAGCGACCATAGCTTCTATCCGATGCACATCTGTGCTGAAGCTACGCAGCTTGACTTGCTGACTCTTGCTCGCCTCGATTGCAAGGGGGTCCGTGTCTACCCACTCGTCAGCGGGTACATCAGCAGAATCATGAGTGTAGGCCAATATATTGAAGACGGTAGGGTCGTCAATGATGGGGAGGAATGTCACCGTGGATACGATTTGTTTTAGGATGTAGCGGATCTCGGCCTGAATCTCGGATTCAGGCTTTGGAGGTGGCCTAAGACATGATCGTACTGCAGAACGCATGTGAGTGGCATGGACGTACGGTTCTACCGCGTCCGTTGGGGGTTGTACGAGGTTGATGTCGAACACCCATCTCTCGAGAGGTACCCGGGTATCCTTTGAGATGATCGCAAGGACTAGTTGAGTGACAGAACCGGTCAAGAGCCATTCTGCACGGACGTGAGCCGTCGCCAAGTTTGACACTGATCGCGCGACGCACTATTGACCTGGTTCAGGATTCTGGGGAGAGGGTCGGTCGCAAAGAACAGAGAAGAGTACAGAACCCACCGATCGAGGTAATTTTCGAGCGCGAGGTCTTGGGTGACGAGGACCGTCTGGCCGTACTTTTTGACCATGTGAAAGTCGTCCGAAGGGTATACGCCTCGCTGGAACAGGATGCTAGCGAACGGGGTTCATCATCGCGTCGGTGGCGGGCGTGTGCACGTACGTATTGGCAGCATATTTGAAGAACTCTGTGACGAGGTTGGTCGAGCCCTTGAGTGTGATGGCCTGGCGTGTCGGTGCTTGCGTCGTCGCCATCGTGGACGTGGTGGTGGTACTTTCAAAGGACGTGGGACAGCAGCTCTCAAAGATGACTACTACTACTAACGTCCAGGATCCTACGTCGCAATCCAACTACACAAAGATCGCGACGACGCACGTATCCCTCGATTGGACGATCGACTTTGATAAGAGGTGCGTGTATGGATCGGCGACGCATCAGTTGCTCGCATCAGAAGATGTCTCCGAAGTGATGTACGTCGATCAGGTCCAAGTGTCATCCGCCCTTTGCCTGACCGTGAGTTGGCAGTTTCGACACGCATGCACTCGACATTGGATCGGTGGAGGTGAACGCAAACATCGTCGAGGTGTGTGACGTCAGATCGGTTCCCTCTCTTGTTCGCTCACTGTGCATGGTGTATTCAGACACGTCTGCATCCCGAGCACCCAGTCATGGGATCTGCTCTCCAGGTCCACCTTCCCCTCACTCGTGCAAGGGAGACAGTATCGGTGAAGATCACATACAAGACGACCGAGAAATGTCCTGCTTTGATGTGGCTCGATAAAGTGTATGTCGACCGTCGTTCGGAGCTTGCCCACCGCGCTTCGTTTCGCGTCCATCGTGGACTCAATTTTATATAGACTGACCGAAGGGAAGAAGTTTCCATATCTGTTCAGTCAGTGCCAACCGATCTATGCACGCAGCTTGGCTCCACTGCAAGGTATCTTGGATCGCACATTCTCCTCCGATCGTCACTCACACTCGTACATTAAGATACGCCATCCGTGAAGCTGGCACGTGTGCTCTTCACATGCATCTATGCTTGAACTGATCTTGGTTGTAGACTTACGAAGCCAAAGTGACATCTGTTCTCCCGGTCCTCCTTTCCGCCCAACGCATATCCCCACCCTCGGATGGCCCGCCACACGGGGGCAAGATTGTCGGAAAAGATGCCGTCACGTATGAATACAAGCAGGTTGGCATGCTCCGAGTTCTTCGCCAATGCGCAAGCAGTGACACGAGGGTTTCTAGACCGAGCCTATCCCTTCTTATCTTTTGGCAATTGCCGCAGGCAACTTGCATTATCGTCCTTTTGTGGTGCCAGAGGGGAAGACGTGGCGGACCGGAGTCTGGACAGAGCCCGAGTTGTTGCAGGACGCTTACAACGAATTTTGCGACGACACTCCCCGGTAGTGTCTTCGATTTTGCAGAGTCACCATTTTACTCACTCGGAACCATTTCAGATACCTTTCTGCTGCAGAAAAAGTCGCGGGTCCGTACAGATTCGGGGTCTATGATTTGCTCGTACTCCCGCATTCCTTCCCTTATGGTGGCATGGTAGGACGTTGTTACCTACCTGACAAACATCTCACGCATGTGCCTTAGGAAAATCCTTGCATATCCTTCATGACTCCTAGTAAGTCGACCGGCTGCCGACTTGAAGTCCTTTTTTCTCACGTCCACTTTTAGCGCTTATTACCGGTGACAGGACTCTGACAGACGTGGTCATCCATGAACTCACCCACTCCTGGTTTGGAAATGGCGTCACGCGAGTACTTCCGTGTGCTTTGTTTTGTATATGACTGACCCATCTTCAGTCATGCACATGCTTCGCACTTTTGGTTGAATGAAGGATGGACGACATACATTGAACGACTCTTGCAAGAACTCATACACTCTCCCGGGCAACGTGGTCTGTCGTATGTCATTGGTTACAAAAATCTCGTGGATGCATTGGAGCACTTCCGACCCACTCCAAAATACCAAAGACTCGTCATCGATTTTGACAATGGTGAAGATCCTGACTCAGCCTACAGTCGTGTTCCTTATGATAAGGGCGCAAACTTTCTTCTCCTTCTTGGTGAGTTAGATAAGTACCCAAATTTACCGTGATATTGAGAAAGTTATTGTAGAACGAACGTTGGGAGGTGTCGATGTCTTCCTTCCATATATCAAGGACTATGTGAAGACATACACGGGACATAGTATTACGACTTCCCAGTGGAAAAATCATCTTTACTCTTTCTTCAACGACCAAGAAGACAAGATCAAAGCCCTTGATGGCATCGATTGGGATGTAAGTGACTACGACGTTACTTGTGAAGCATCCAGATACAATTATCAGACAGGCATGGTTTTATGGCGAAGGGGTCACCTTACCAACGAAGCTCGAGTATGACTTGACGCTTGTCACGGCCGCGAACGACCTGGCGGACCGCTGGAATGCATCTAGAAACATCGGTGACCCCACCGAGTTGGATTTCAAGCCTTCCGACCTCGACGCGCTCAATAGCAAACAACAAAGTGATTTTTATTTTTGTAATATTTCATTTCTGCCCCATTTCTGAACATGGAGCCTAGCTGTGTTCCTGGAACGCCTGGAAACCTTCCCAGCTCTCCCCTCGGAACACCTCGTTCGGCTCGACGCGCTTTACAAGTTTTCAGAGTCGACCAACTCGGAGATTCGTACGCCGTTGTACCTCCTCGTGCTCAAAGACCCGACATCCTGGGTGGCCAAGTCGTTTGTGCAGCCCGTCCTCGATTGGGTCACCGGAAAAGACAACGGGATCATTCAAGGCCGGATGAAGTTTTGCAGACCCCTGTTCAGAGCGGCGGCCAAGGTGGATCGGGAGAGGACCGTCGAGGCGTATCGGAGCGCTCGGGCGTTGTTCCATCCGATCGCTCGAAAGCTCATCGAGCAGGTATGTTGGTCGTGTCTGCAGATGGTGGTTGATGGTGATAGCATTTTGCAGGACGTGGGTTTGAGCGAGCAATGAGTTGCGTCCGAGATAGTCGTGTTGCTATCGATGGTCTACCGTCTCGTATCAGAGTGCCCAAAGAGTTCGTCGGACAAGGGGGTGTGACCTGTGCAAGAGTTGGCTAGATGACTCTACATATACTCCAGCGTGGCGGCTTCTTGCCTACTGCACGTTGTACGTACCTTTTTCGGAGTAAATCATCTCCCCGATAGCCTTTCGTATGGTCTGAGACGTCCCAACCTTTGTCATCTCCATCGATATTTTCTCGAGGACCTCGGGCTTGTTTTGCTCGACGTCCGCGAACATGACCGCCGATTGAACACCAAGACGAGAAATCGACAAACTAAACGTGCTATCGATGCCTGCACGTCGTACATACCGTACGTACAGCTCCCGCGTGCTGATAACGAACCGAGGGGGATAAGGTGTGAACCAGCTCAGGCCAGCCTGCTGTTGGAACCGTCATCGGCTGCCGTCAGTATCCTAGTGTGGCCATCGTTAGCTTGGTTTTTCTCGACAGTTTGCGAAACTAGGTGTGCGAAGCACACCTAGTTGTTAGTCAGTGTACGAGAGAGGGAACTGAGGTAGTTAGGAGGGATAGGCAGCGGTTTCGAGCCTGCGAAAGCTCTCGTCAGGGGGCACCGCTACCCCGACCGCCAGCCTACTTCAGAGGCGTTTAGGGAACTACCAGCAGCACTAGACAGAGGGAGTAAATCGCAGTGAGTGTGCGATGACCCTCCGCAACGTTGGTTGCTTGGATGGGAGAACGAGGGGATGAGGGAGATTCCCGATCAGTGAGATATCAGCAGTGACCACGATGGGTATGCTCCCACCCCTGGACCAGCGCACCTGACCACTTTCGTAGGTCTAGGCTGACTTTGTCGTTCCCGTGCGGTGCCACACGAGGATCCAACTCGTGTGGTCCCTACCCTCACCGAATGGCTCGGCCGAAGTCCACTGATCAGATTGCAAGGGGATTCAGGCCCACTCTTTACAAAACACAGGTCACCAAGAAAAGATGAGCCAATGACCTCTCCTACAGTCTAATGACTCTAATCTGACTGAGACGTTCCAAAATCTGTTGCTTCCATTGGTATTTCCTCGACAACCTCAGCCTCGTTCTGCTCGACGTCCGCGAACATGATCGCTGATTGAACACCAATACAGGAACTGGTCAAGCCAAACGCGCTATCAATGCCTCCGCGTCGCGCATCCTGTGCGTATAGCTCCCGCATGCTGATAACGAACCGAGGGGTTAGGGTGAAAATCGGCACATTTTCCAGGATGCTCGTCAGTACGAGCTGCCAGCCCGCTGTTGGAATCAAATTAAAGCTATCCAACAGGTCGAGGAGCTGGAACATCAATATCCTAGCGTGACCATCTTTAGCCTGGTTTCTCGATGGCTTGTATTGTAAGGGGAGGAGGGCGGAGACGTACACGACAAAGTAAACAACGCCCTGCTTAATGAGCATGTCCATGTACCGATTGAGTTCCCATCGTTTTGTTATTTGGTATGTGTGTATCAACTCTGCCGTGCATTTGACGATCGCGAGGGTGCAGGTTACTGCACTGCTAATGAATGAGAGAATGATAGCGAGCATTAGCGCCCAAAGATAGGAGGTCGAAACCTCCACTGTACAGAACGAAGAACTCAGTATTTGACCATCGAGAACTACGACAGAAAAAAGGGGGGAGAAGGCGGTCAGCTGATTCGGCACTAGAACACTTGTTCGGCGACTCACGCACCCGACAGAATCTTTGGCTTGCTGTCGATGGCGTTTAAGACGAGAATAGAGACGATCTCTAGTACAAACAATGTGAGAAGAGTCACGAGGACCGGTCTTGATCGATTATACATGGCCCAAACGCGAAGGAGCATCATGACTGTCGTCATGCCATTAAGAGTATCTATTCGCAAATGATGTGAACACTCACGGTCAGCGGAACAAAGAAAGAGGCCATATATCCATTGTCCAACGATCTCGAGTATTTCACCTTGAAAGCGATTATTGAGAATGATTTACCAGCCCGAGAGCAAACATTCTCTCACAACTATAAGTTGGTGCGTGTACACAGGTGGTCATGTCGATGAGTTCCGTCTGAAATTTAAGAGAGAGCTCCTATACCGACTTCTATGGACACGAGACAAATTCAGTATGAGTTTTCGTTAGCTTGTTCGAAGCAAAGGATGCATACTTTTGGGGGGCCAGAATAGAAGCTGCTTCCGACTTGAGTTGCGTTTTGATCAACTTCATGTTCCGAGTTCAAAACCAAGGAGAAACATACGAGCAAAACCACTAAGTCTGGTATTCAGAGTCGTTTTCAGTATAGGTTCCTGACCACCGTAAACCCCAGACTCACACGACATAGCAAAGGCCGCAATAACGAACCTGCGAGTCATTGAACATCTCGACACAAGCTACGGAATCTGTGGCGTACGACAATGAATATAATTTTCACCCAACTCCAGGGTCTGCTCTGCCGTCGAGCTATCAGAAACGTGTCCATTTGACAAACATTTACATGCTGACCCAGATGTATTCTATCTGTATGGATCATCAGCAAGGCATACGATGTCACACGATGACTATACCTCTTTGAAGAATGTAAGGACTGAGAACACATTCTGAGGTCAGTAACATTGTAGGCAGTTTTTAAAGCGCACCGTAATCATATCCAATAGCAGTAATGACAACGACTACATGCAATGATTCGTTCTCTATCTTCAGCATAACTGATCCATGTGGACGAGGATACATACCAGATGTGTAGTCGTTAAGGAAAATGACATTCAGATCGGTCTCTGAGGAAGAGGACATGGACTTGCAAAAGTTGACGGGACCTCAATGTGCCAGGTGCGCGACTTATACTTCCTCCTGGGTATACCAGAATACCGAGATAAAGTTCTATCAGAATGATCAGTTTTAATGATACGACTCTAAATATCAACGTACAGCGGAGAGGTTTTTATTGGAGAGTCGTTCCTCAAGAATAGAAATGTGTGATGACAACTATCAAATTCCTGATGCGAAGCCACGATCATCATTCTCCTAATGGCTGACCATGCAAGTTGCTGATGAACGGGATCTAAACAATGCAGTCCGTGAGTAACGGAACTCTTAGTATGGTTACAAGAGTTTCACGTTCTTCTTTGTTCTGAGTCATAGCTACCAACCTCCCCGCCAACCATTTCTGGTTGTATGGGTGATACTGTGTCGTGGTCAATCTGCCACCGCTCGTAGTAGGGGAACTGCTTCGGCTGCTGGTTGCCAACAACTACTTGCCTCGTCCAAGTGTATGCGTCGTCATTATGCAGACCAGATCGTGTTGCCCTCTGCTATGGCACGTGCAGGTCTGCGCTGAATCGATGTATGTCATTGTGAAAGAGTCTTAACTGTGAATCCATGACGAGGTATGTACGTGTTTGATGCAAGAGGCGGATGAAAGATATCTAAAAGAATAATTCGAGACTACCATGTGGTTGGGCCAGCTAGAAGCACATAATGAGGCACGAAGTAGTTTGAAATGCCATGTGCTGTATCGCCGATGGGAAGGGAGACGAGGATCCTGTCCATGCACTGGCAAACGGCGAGGGCGAGGAAGTTTGCAGTGCATGTGATCGGGGAAGGCAATGGGTGGCCGACGAGGCACGCAGTGTAATCCAGTGTGTGCGTCGGAGGCGTTGTCGCCGCGTAGACGTTGTCGGTGTCGCTGCCCTGAGGACAAGTTGATTGTAGAGCTTGTCGAGATGATGCCCTTGATTTTCAGCTTCAGGCGACGGGGAAACGTTGTGGAGCTAGTTGATGGTGACTGCGATGGTGAAGATAAAGTGAATGCGGAACCTGGTGGGATTCACCGACACCTGGTAGAGTTGGTCATACATGCATCGTACCCCTCTCGCACAAGACGACAGCCCAGCAACGTGTCGCTCAAACCTCTTGAACAGCGTGGACTAGCACTCGGTGAAATTCAAGTTAGTGTTGTGTCGGGTTGGTCTGGCTTTGCGGAAAGACATACATCATCCTTTCAAGTTCTCGACGGCGCGCAAGCCAGTGGTTAGAACTGAAAAGAGAAAAGAAAAAGGAAAAAACTTCACCATTGTTCCCTCCACATACCCTCAGCGGGCGGGCAGTAAAGGGACTCAGAAACTACAGCCCACAAAAGCGAGTCCACTGTCGCTCCGGATGATGTCGTGTGCAAAGTACACTTATCTGTGTTCTCCCCACCCATGATCCATCCTGCCAACTGTTGAAAAGGTGACTACGTGCATCGTCACTGTTGTTGACTGACCGGAATCAGCCTATCTGCACTTTTTACCCGAGTCCAGAGGTTCCACTGGAACCTCCGTTTGGAATGGTACACTCTTGGCCCCCAGGCCCTCCAATCAAAGTGCACGAAAAGTATACGAAAAGAATGTTACGCGGTTACGGGGCCGAGCCTCAAGCGTTAACGGCATGTTCGACTTGCTAAAGTGCTTTCAGCCTCTTACCAATTTGTCGGACGAAGGTCACTTGTATCTGTATCTGCTCAGCTGCCATTGACGAATTCTCGCTGCGTGTTGAAAAGTAAAATAGTTGCCACGGAATATGTCGCGGGACTGTACAGATTCAGGGCAGAACATGTGTCTTTGGCTGGTTATAAGTCGACGCCACTACTAGTGACTCGGACGAAATACTTCATCGCTGATGACAGAACCCTGGCAACCGGTAATATAGATCATCCATGCACTCGTCCATGCTTTTTCTCTAATTCTATGTGATACTGACTCTTATTCAGTCATGGAAAACGGCTCTTGCAACCACTCCGGGCACCGGGTCTGTTGCGGTTCATCTACAAAAGCCTCGTGGATGCATTGGAGTACTTCCGACCCACTCCGAGTTTTTTTTCCTCCTTGGTGCATCAAAACGTGCATACCACTTTACCTTCAAGATACTGAGTCACTGGAGAACGAATATATTGGAAGGATTCTTTCCCTATTTCAGTGGCACCATCATAGATAGGCAAGATATTATGGCAAAGGTGTTACGATTTGGAGTACGACTCGACGCTTGTCACGGCCGTCAACGACCAGGGGGACCGCTGGAAAGCCTGAAAGCCTTCTTGTCTTCTTTGGCGCGATGAGTTTGAAGCCAATCCACTGGCAAATTCGTAAAATCGTATACCATTATACTTTGGTGCTTAAAGATTGTCTTGCACATGTCATTGGCGCTTAAAGGTTATGAAATCAAAGGTTTGCCCTTTTTCAAAGCGGCGGCCAAAGGTAGATAGAAAATGAAACGATTACAACGTATCAGATTCAAAGTGCTTAGATATTGTTTCACCCGATTGCTCTCGCAGGATTGTGCTGGGCAATGAGTTGCAGTTGTGTCGATAACGCTGTTGGTCGTTGATGGTCTTATGCCCGGGTGCCTGATCCAGCGGGGTCTGTCAGGTGTCGAGGAAATCTCCGAGGTATCTGTCATGTAATACATAGAATCGCTGTCCATATACGGGTCGTATGGGTAGAGTACTATGAGCCACTTTCCCCTAATGGGCCCGCCGCCTGCATGGTCTTCGGCGCTTTTTCATGCATCGCTTCCCGGCTAAGAATTAAATGTCGATTTCGGCTCCGCGTAATCATGATATATATGTTTAAATCAAACTCAGATTATTATTCTGGTTGCCGAGGAGCGGCACCCCTTGAGAACTGGCCAGTTGCCGGGTCTCGGCAGGGATGACCCTTTCATTTTTCGGTGGTTTTTGATTTGCTCATCATACCGGCGCGAGGTACAGCAAAAACAATCACACCAGGGCCCGGAGCTCATTCTGACCTTTTCTTTCCTTCCACACTTTCACTTGTCTATTTTTCCTGACGGCGCATTCATGAACACCCTACGGTCGTTCTCCTTTGAAGCTTTTGGCGCTCCGTCGCCGTTTGATCCGGCCTTTCACTATGTCACGTCACCCGTCTTTTCGCCGACCGTCCTCGGCGCTCTGCGTTTGCTTTTTGCTGTGTATGCACTGACTACCGCCATCACGACGCTCGCTTTCGACGTCGCTCTTCATACTTCTGATTCGTCAGTGGACTGTCTGGTGACTTGCCACCATGCTATACTAAAAATCCCTATCACATAGGTATCTGTCCTATTTTACCAACCTATCCTACACTGGACTAGTTGCCTATTTCTGGGCGTCGAGCGTTCAGACACTCTCCTTTGTCCTCTGGGAACGGAAAAGTTACCCTCTGCAATCCTGGCCACGATTTCTTCAACTACTTCATGTCCTCTTGTACTCTTCGGTCACCGTATTCCGTGAGTGGAACCTGCGCTTCTTTATTGCCAAGGGTTCTTACTAGCACCGACGCCAGCCATAATCATCACGGTCGTTTTTTGGACTCTTCTCACTTCGGCAGCGACGTTTGAAACACCCTTCTCTAGTGCGTTCTTTTGTTTACGTCTTAACTGCTTCCGCTAATCTGGTCCGCATCAGCCTGGTCTAACATATCCCATCATGCAATGAATAGCGGCTTTGCACTCTTTGAAATTTTCCTTACAAATGGCACACCCCACCCATGGAGCCACTTGATCATACTCTTCCTCATCCTCGCGTGTTACCTCGGATTGGCGTACATCACTTATGCCACCCAGGGCATCTATGGTGCGTTTTCGTCGGATATAATGGCGGGTCAGGTCAAATGACGATGGTGGTACCTAGTTTATTCCTTTCTCGATCCTAATCAGGAACACGCTCTATTGGCGGCGTACATTGTGGGTATCGCCCTGGGGTGCTGTGTGGTGTTCTCCATTGTCAAGGGACTATGTGTACTGCGCCGACGTCTCAGCGCTCGATATGGGGTACGCGAGGACTATTTGGGAACAGAAGCGCTCGACGAATGGCAAGACGTGGAAGCACACAAGGAATCGTCGGCCGTCGAGGTGTGATGTTCGCCGGGATACCTGTTTTTTTCTTATTCTGAAAAAGAAAGCGAAACCTATCATTGAAAAATATTATCAAAGGTGATTTGTAGCAGGATGCTTGACCTTGTTTCGTTAGTAATGTTTATCATGGACTTGCGGAAACTTGACAGTGCGGGCGCAGCTGCTGTTGTGTGTTGTAAAGGTATATACTTTATGCATCGCTACGAACGGTACATGAATGAATCCTGTAATATTTACATTTTAGTACTTGATTGTATGAGTTCGACTAGTCGGAGAAAGGGTTGATCTAAAAACGTTTTGTCGATTGACGCAGACGCGAGGTGTGGTCGACATCGCTTGGCAGGCACAGAATATGATTATTTGAAGAGTTTGCCTGCTTATGTTCAGTTTCGCGTCGGGGGCGACCGGGGCCAGGGCCAGGGACCATGAGGACCTGTAATTGGACGCTGCATTGGGAGGTACCATGCACGGCAGAGCATGGCAGACATATCGGAACTTGGTGAAACATGGCAGTCAACAGCTCTCGCGGACGTGTTTCATATATATCGCACATGTCGTGTGATGTTCATAGGTCCGTGCCGTTTTCCCCCCGGCTACGTATGGGTCCGGCGCATGACAGTACCGTACTTCCAAGCTGGTTCATCAGATTGCCAGACCCTGCGAGGTTGACTGGGAGCCACCGACTCCGGATCCGGGAATCCAACGATCCCGATGACCGATTGGACCAGACCTACTGGCCACAATATGGATATGACGGAAATGAACGTCTCAGGCTATATGCGGGCCGGAGATGAGCTCTGTGTAGATGTACCACGAGTCCTTTTCAGTGTTGTCGGAACCCAACGGTTCGGTGATGAACTTGAGGCTCGAGATCTCACCCTACTCGACGACTCGTGGTCACGTTCGATGCGAAATTTTTTAGATACGACAACAAAAGGCCTCCTGCTTTCGCTAGCAGTCATGCGACCCCAGTGAGTCCCTGTTGATAATATGCAACTGACGTAGACGGGTCCAAGTCATTCGACGATTACCGTCGACGACACCACGAAATGCAAGTGAGATTGTTAGAGAAGAGGAAAAAAACGTACATGCTCCTCGTTCTAATGCCTAGTGTCCCGAATACCGAGCCAAGAACGAGGACCTCTCCGCCAGCCCTAACCGCGCGTAGGTGCTGCACATCCCCGAAGCTGTAGATCTCTTCCTCCGACAAAGCGTCCATCGTTGCCGAATCCTAAAAAGACATCACCACCAAATATACAGCATCTACACGTCAAAATAGTCCAGCAAGGTCAGCAAAAGGGTCTTTGCTTTGGGCTGTGGCACTTGGTTGCGTTTGTGTCCGTTGACTAGTTGTGGAGCCTATCGTCTGATTGCGGAGTCCTCCTATTCCTGGCAGCGTCGCAGATACCGAAGGTGGAGAAGCAGCGCTCAGGGACGAGGATCGTCCTGAACTCGTGAAATGATTCTGTGGTCTTGGTTGTATCAAGCTAGCAAACTGTGTTGACCCCATGCCAGCAGCAATTTGGAGCGACGTTGAGGGCTGGGGTTGTATTATCGAGCCTATATACGGTCCAGAAGAGGACGATCTGGCTCCAAAACTTGTGGGTGGAGAAGTGGCCCTCCCTGCAACCCCGTTGGGAGACCCGTTGGAAGGTGTCGGTGTTCCAGGGAGCATGATTGACCCAAACTGGGGTTGTGGTTGCGGAGTTGTTGGGAATGGTGATGATATCGGCGAAGGTCGGGTCGCAGTGTTAACAGGAGGTGGTTGTTGTTGGGAGAATAAGGACGTCAAATCATCCGCAGGGTTCGTACTAGTTGACCCGTATGTGACATCCGCTGATCCTTCATCAAAGTCGATCAGGGAGGTTCCGTTGCCATCAGCTCCGGACCCGGGTGCTATCGATCTCGGGATCGACGCTACCGCTTCAAGGTCGCCCTTTTGGAAAGCCTCAAAACGTGCTAATGCCGTGTTTATTTGATCGTTCGCTTCCAAGAAGGCATCTGTGTGAACGTCAATGATTGCATGGAAAGAACCAGATCCAGGGACTTCACTCACTCAGAGACTCCGGGTCATCCGTTTCTGCGTCAGAAACCCATTTCTGCAATTTTGGCCGGGCATTCTTTAGAACTGTGGCCACTTGATCATACGCGTCTCCCATTGCAAATCGCTCGCTCCTGTCTGCGTCCACGTTCTCCAACATTTCGTTCAGCAGCACGACTTTGCTCTGCAGTTTCGCAAGCTCAGACAGTGATTGACTTCGGTAGTCAGGTCTAGCGTCGGGATTTGCACCAGCGAGCGTTTTCATCAGTTCTTGCGCTGCAGCTAGATCGCGGGGCGTTCCTCGTCGAATGAGTTCTTGCAGTTTGGCGGACTGCGCCTCTCTGTCCTCGTTCTCCAGTTCTTCGGGCGATTTTATACTCTACAAAGCAAGTGAGCATAGAAGTCGTCCCAAAAAAGATCGCTACCTACCATTGTTTCTTCCGGAACGTTCCGCCTAGGTAGTTCTCTGAATCGATACCCCTTGAATGTCAACAGCCGATACATATCCCTAATATTACCCAAATCATCCTTCCACCTCGAATCGGTGCAGATGCCTTCCTTCCAGCCATGAATAAGCTCTAATATGCGCTGCATGACGAGACCGGGGAACGGCGGGGGGCGCTCGGGGAACCGACGAACAAGCTCGTTCAAAAACTCTTTGGTCGAGATTTGGAGATGAAGCGGGTATCCGCATGACTGAACGAGGGTGTCGAGAAGGGCCAGTGCCAGGTAGGCGATGTGGGAATTCCGATGATTCGCGAGACGGGCAACGAGCATGACGGCTTCACGCGGGCTTTGTGGATGTAGGGCAAGGTGAGATCAGCACACGACGACCGGGACGACGGGAGAGGGTTATGCCACGTTGACTCACGTATTAGCCTTCTTGCTGTTTATGAAGTCGGCGATTTCGAGATGGTGAGCATAATTTGGCTCCCCAAGAGACGGGTCGCAGGCGTTGGTTATCAAGACTTCGAGTCTTGACATCTTGAACCATGGCGTCGTTTGCGGAAGCATGTTGGTCGCGGGCTACGACGTTTGCCGCAGTCGCCGTTGGCGATGTCGATACCGTGGGAATGTGACTCTACCTGATTGCGCAAAGTACGTCCCTCAGTCTGCTTTGACTCTTGTTCTATATTAAAAGACCGTAGGCGTAGTAATGTATTCATACCGTCGAACAATGAAGGCGCACCAGGAATATAAACCAGGCGAAATTAGGCTATACCTTGCTGTCAATTAGGGCTTGGGACTGACCGACCCGTTTTTCAATCACACGGATCGTAACCGTTAATCTCTAGTATTTCACTGTGATTACGTTCATATTCACTATACATTGATTTTTCAGCAAGGTTCAGTAGAATCATGCATGCCTTGACATGGTCACTGCATCTCCTCTATTCCCGGTTTGCCACCGGAAGATGATGCACAGTCACCCAAGGCTGCTGCCCTATCTTCGCCGCGTAATTCAGAAGGACATACTCTGCAAGATCTACCAATGGTCAATTGGCCCAACTTAACAGCTCGCCTCCCAATATTTGTCTCGTCCATGGCTCCCTTCCTACACAGACGCAGCTATCTCACTTTGAGCGTGAAGCGCCTAACCATGGCGCGATGCATGTAGAAGAAGGGGGCTTTTTCCGTGCCTTTAGATACGGTGCCTATCCCATGCCCATCCTGACCAGCGCGTTCGCGTACTTGGGGTCTAATTATAGCAAGCCAAATCCAACCGTCGCAAGGTATTTTCTTGATGCTAAGACCTCATTTCACCTCTTTCTAGGCCAGAACCTCTACACAAAGATCGCGAAGTGGGATTCAGTTGCACTTCGGAACATGGACAAGCAAATATACAGGCTCATTGGAAAGGCAACGACCCTCACTACCATGGCTTACCGTGTCCGACAGGGGAGAGAGTTTGTGGCACCACTAACCGGGATGAGCTATATGGAGTCGTATGTACTCTCGCTCCTAGTACACTGATAGCCACTGACTTATTTGATCAGTTTCGTCTCTCAGCTCGATCATCTTTACAGAGTCGTCCCCAGACTCCGCTTCCGTGTTCTATCAGGAGAGGATTTCGCTGTGATCTCACCTAATGAAGAAATGAAGTTGGCCTTACATTATGACCAACTGCACAATGGACGGCTCGTTACGAATGGAGCCACAGTCATTTCAGTCTCGACGTATGGACCATCCGGTAGGGGTGTCCAGAGGTTCAAGCCGGAACCAAGGGTTTGGTTGTTAGACGTCTAGACACTCAAAAACAGTAGTATCGACTCCCTCGTCAGTTTTCTCTCTTTTCTGTTCACGGACAAGGCCTTTCACTCGCTCTCGTTACTTCTTACTTACTCATTTTATTTTATTTTATTTACCCTCCTTTGTTTATATACTTTTGGTTTGATGGAGTGACAACCTGCCTTTTTTTATTCGCCTTTGCCACCAAGGTACAGTATAGTATCATTTCCATCAGGAGGGTTAACGCACGGTGATTTCGTATACATTTGTATGAATATCGTTCTACATCCGGATCTATTCCTAATATACCACAGTCTATATCATATTTTATGCAGTGGTGATAAATATTCGTGCCTTCGGGCGTCCTGTCAGGGACGCGACAAGACTAGTTTCGCAGAGACAGACTCGACGCAAAAAGAGGACTGCGCAACGACATGGATTGAGCATAAACTACATACATGGAGAATGAAGACTTACCTGCGCAACGACAAGACGAGAATAAAGAAACGTCTCGCGCGCGCAGGCTTATATATACTACTGTAAAGCAGTGTTCGGCAAAGGCCAAATCACCAAGAGACCGAGAATAAAGGAAAAATCGTAACATTACCCCCTTTTCAAAGTTCGCTGTCCTCAGCGAATGCGGGGTTTACGTATTGTTGACGGAACTTGAGGAAGTTCGGTGTTAAAAAGAGGGAAGAAGGAGTAGGGAGAGGGATGGATCGGCATGTAGGACAAGAACAGGGAGAGTCCGATCTCGTGTCGAGGGGAGTAGTGGAACGTGGTATATCGAGAATGCAGTATCGTAGTTTCTTGGTTCGGGTAGAACGCGGTTTAGTGGGGTGTCGACGATGGAAATCGCTTATTACGTCTGTTGCATTAGTCAATTTCTTCTCGTTGAGCCACTCTCGTTCCTCTATTGGAAACCCTTTCCAATGAACGAGGTATTCGATACCACGTTTCGTTTCCCATGAGTCTACTATGTACTTGACTTCTTGTTTGAGTTCTCCATCGACAAGATCGGGTGGAGGTGGCGGGGGATTCTTTTGAGACGGATATTGCCCGGGAGTTGCGGGGGATAGGTTCACATCGTGGAATACCGGGTGAATTTTCCATGTTGGGGGAATCTTAAGTTTGTATGACGTCGTACCCACTTTTTCGACGACCTTGAAAGGTCTGTATCGCTTGTCATCTAGCTTTTTTGTGGGTCGCGTGGACGTGAGGTTGGACGCATCTAGCCAAACTAAGTCCCCTTTCTTGTATTCCCGACGTTCTTTTTGAGATCGATCATAAAACTTTTTCATGTTCTGTGATGCGGTTTCTAGAGCGATCGTGGCTTCCTTTCTTCGTCTCTGCATTTCTTCTACAAATTCCTTCGCTGATGGATTCCGTACCATCTTTCTCCCTGGAGATCCTATCTCAGGGTTTTGACCATACATCAACTGGAAGGGTGTCGTCTGAGTCGCCGTCGTGGTCGCGTTGTTGTGAGTGAATTCGGCTAATGCGAGCCAATCTTTCCAGTCGTTTTGATGGTGATTGACGTACACCCGTAGGTACTGTTCAATCTCCCGATTGATCCTTTCTGTTTGTCCATCCGTCTGAGGATGGTAGGCCGTACTCGGATTCCCTTTGATGTCTAATAATTTGTATAGGTCTGTCATGAACCCTGATACGAATTGTGGACCTCGATCGCTGATCACTTTCGTAGGAGTGCCGAAATCTTTGAAGACGTGGTCTCGGAATGCTCTCGCAATTCCCATAGAGGTAATCGTGCTATGGACGGGAATTGCTCGGATCATTTTGGTAAATCTGTCCACAATTACGAGGATCGTGTCGAATCCTTGGGATGTGGGTAGTGGTCCTACGAGGTCTACCGAGATGATTTGCCATGGGGCCTGAGGTGTTTCATTCGGATGTAAGGGTGAATGGGTTTGTTCCGTTCGTGCCTTTGTCCTTTGACAAGTTTGACATCCCTGTACATAGGCCTTCACGTCTCGTCTCAATTGGGGCCACCAGTATTTCTGCATGATGAGCTCTCGAGTCCTAGCTTGTCCCATGTGTCCCGCGGTTACTGCGTCGTGATTTCGGCGAAGTATCCGTTCCCTGAGTTCCTTCTTCTCAGGTACGTATACCTTTCCTCTCCAGTGCCAAATCTCTTTTTTCATTGACCAGTCAGTGGGTCGACTCTGTCGATCTTTTGCTGCCGCTTTGTCGACAAAGGCTTGGCTTTGAGCGATAAGCTCGTCTTTGTCCCACTGATCCACCTGTCGAATTCCTGTAGATCCGAATCCTTGGGAGCCTCGTTGCATTTCCTCAAGGTTGTCTACTTCTATTGCGACGCTTAGATCGATCTTTTCTAGTATTAATTGGGCAATTCGATTTCCCTCTTTGACCTCGAAGTCTGTATTCGTCGCGTTGAATAGAAGGACTTTCAGACTCCCTCGGTAATCCGCATCTATCACTCCCACACCAACTTGGATGCCTTGTTTCACCGCCAATCCACTATGAGAAGCGATTCTTCCGTAGGTTCCCTTGGGTAATTCCGCGATGATGTGCGTGTCTATACATCCTTTTCCCTGTGCAGGGATAGTGATAGATTCGGCGGCGTAGAGATCATGCCCGGCTGCTTCTTTTGATCCTTTCATCGGTATTTTTGCCTTTTCAGACACTTTTTTGACTTTAAACATTGATACCGACGTCGAATTCAACTTTTGGGTGAATCTCGATTCGGGTAACAGAGTCGTTTGCACGTTGTCGTCGTCTACCCCCTTCTCAAAGTCTGTCCCCCTGGACAGAGGATCCGCGACATTGAGTTTGCCCGGTTTGTGATGGATAATGAAATGGTAGTCTTGTAGATCGCTATGCCATCTTGCTTGTCTCCGGGTTAAGTCTTGGGGTTGACGAAAATACACCAGATTTCGGTGGTCCGTTTCGATTTGGAATTCTTGGTGGGCATTAATCAAGAAATGGCGCCATTCCTTAAGGCATTCCATGATTGCTAAGAGTTCTTTGTCATATATTTGATAGTTCCTTTCCGCGGCAAGCAATGCACGTGAAAAGTAAGCGATGGGGTGTCGCTTTCCTTGTTGAACTTGCCAAAGAACTCCGCCTAGACCAATGTCTGATGCATCTGGTTCTACTACAAACAACTTGTTGTCGGTGGGTATGGCCAATACTGGCGCAGAGGTAAGAGCCTTCTTGAGCGTAGAGAAGGCGTCTTCCTGTTCCTTGTCCCACTTCCATGGAACCTTTCCCGTGAGGTACGTGAGTGGTTTTGCGATTTTACTGAAGTCGCGAATGAACTGGCGGTAAAAGTTTGCAAATCCTAGGAAGGATTGCACTTCTTTTACAGTGTTCGGGGTGCGCCAGTTGGTGATCGCTGCTATTTTTGCAGGATCCGTCTTTACCACTCCATTTCCTACAACGAGGCCGAGATATTCCACTTCCGTGGTATTGAACTTGCATTTGGTATCCTTTAGAAACAGTTTGTGTTTCCGTAGGATCTTTAGCACCTCTCGCGTGGTTTTATGATGAGTTTCAAGATCTGGCGAGTAGATTAGGATATCGTCCATGTATACTAGGACGAGTCCCTTGTTGACCAGATCTCGCAAGATGTCGTTCATCATATTCTGGAACGTCGCCGGGGAATTCGTGAGTCCGAAGAACATCACTAGCGGTTCATATAGTCCATTTGGAGTCTTGAATGCCGCTTTCCATTCGTCTCCTTCTCGGATTCGAATGTTGTTGTATCCCCATCTTACGTCCAGCTTCGTGAAGTGCTTTGCATGTCTCAATTTATGTATAAGCTCAGATATGAGCAGGAGCGGGTATCGGTTTTTGACTGTGATGTCATTTAGTTTCTGATAATCTTGAACTGGTCGGAGGCGTCCATCTTTCTTTTTGATAAAAAAGAATGGAGATGCGAAGGGTGAGATCGATGGTCGGATTCGCCCTGATTCGATGTTCTCCGTAATAAACTTATCCAGTTCTGTCATTTCGTCTTTAGACAACAGATAGACCTTGCCGTCGACCTTATGTTCCCCTGGTTTGAGATCGATGGCATGGTCCCACACTTTGCGAGGTGGTAACTCGTCAAAGTTCTCTTTGCTAAAGACGTCTTGATACTCCCAATACTCCTTTGGAACAATGTCCTCAAAGGAGCGCTCATTCTTCGCCTTGTTTTGCTCTATAGCAATTTCTGTCGAGACATTTCTAAGTCGTTCCTGAGGGATTGACACGCAGCCCAGTTTGTCGCCGGGTTCGTACGTTTCTTCCTCTGGTTCGACTAGCTCGCGAGGGAAACATTCGGGTCCACATTCGAACCGAACGGTCCCTTTGTTCCAGTCGATTACGGGGTCATGTTGGCGTAGCCAATCGTGTCCGAGGAACATCTGTCCCTTCCCCAGGTTTGTCACTCCCATAGTCATGGTTTCGGAGTGATCTTCGATCATACACATCACCGTGGTTATGTGTGTGATACGACCTTCTGAGTTGGGTGTTCCATCGGCGTTGTATACCGGTATCGACCTCACGAGCTCTTCTAGACTGAGACCTTGTTCCTTGGCGAACTTGACGTCGATCATCAACCCTGTACAACCTGAGTCGATAAGGGCTTGTGCATCCACGGTTCGGTTCGTTTGCAGGTCTGTGAGGATCACTGACAGCGAAAGCGAATTCGTTCCACTGCCAATGACCATTCGCTGGGGTTTTTGTAGCTCTCTCAGCGCTCTTCGTCTTTTAATGACGTCGAGAGACCTTAATTCCGTGACCGTATCCATAGACGCCTCGTATCGTCGTTCGCTAGGGACGTAGACTTCCAAACGCCTTAACATCTGGTCGTCCGTCTCATTCTCGAATTTTTCGCTCAGCCACCGCGAAGGTGACCAAGGTAAAGCTTCGCCTCGGTTACTCAATACCTTTCGAATGCTTCTCTTGATTGCTTGTCCCCCGGACAGAACAGAGGCTGAGGACTCCAACAGGGAGTCTGGACTCATTTGGCTTTTCGCCGAAGCATCTGATTGGCCTTTTTCTTCTGAGACTATGGTCTGGACCGCCAGATGTCGGTCCATGCTTACCTTACCTTGTCGTCTGCGCTGTCGCGGCTCCCTAGACGAGTCTGTGATGAGTTTCGGAGAGTGCTCATCGTTCTCTGTGCGTGTGAGGTCGTCCGTGTCGTCCTCTTCGCCTGTCTCGCTTCCCTCATCATGTAAATAACAGAATTTGTTGAATCTATTACTACACAATGAGGTACTAGGAGATTGAGTCAGCGAGTTGGTGACTCTCACTGACTTTCCGGAAAATCCGACATTACGTGCTCTTCATCTTTTCTTGAAAGGATCTGCATTTGCCCCTCTGACTCTATGACTCTGGTTGCGTATGCTTTCTTCTTGGGACATCTTGCGGTGATGTGGCCCGGTTCCTTGCAATAAAAGCATAGCCCTTGTGTGCGCTCCTTGGCGCGGTCTAGTTCCATCGGCCTTCCTTGGCCTCCGAACGTAATGCCAGTGGCGTCCTTGTGGTCCGAGGGTGTTGCTGCGGAGGTCGAGGGTTTGGCAGGGTTTGGGGCATTTGCCGGTCCAGGTCCTCTTCAACTTCTGAACGTAGTCTTTTTCGTCCTCAAGGCTTGCCTCGAGACGACCATCTCCGCCGTGATGAGCGCACTGCGCCACGTTGCAACGTCATTGGTATTGAGGAGTTCCGGGTTTTGATCTTCCGCTTTGGATACGATCTCTGATCGTATTCCATTTTGGATCACTTCGGTGGCGAAGGGTCCTACGTCCTTGAGTCGATATCCCGCTTGATCGGCGAGCTTGTCCAATCGATTGAAGAAGTCCTCGACGGACCCTGTGCCCTGTTTGAGTCGTAGTAGAGCCGCATGGGCCATCTTCTGGAGCATCTTCGGCTTGAACTCGTTGTTCAGCCATTGTTCGAATCTGTTCCAGGTCCAGATGTCGATGAATTGATATTGGTGGTTTACAAAGTTTTCGGCAGCTCATCCGGCTGCGTTGTCTCCCGTCATGTACAATAGCGTACAGAGGATCTTGTCCTTGTCGTCGATGATATCGGGATTGGAATCCACATAGAGTTTGATGCTGCGCATCCAGGCCTGATAGGCCTCCTTGTCTCCATTGAATTCTGATGGCTTGGCTACGAACACCCTTCGTCCTTTACCGCCGGTCGTGGGCGCAGGGGGACTCTGGGTCGCCGGCGCAAAGAGTTTCTTGGCGGTCTCGAATCCTCTGACGAAGTCGTCGTTATCTCCTCTGGCCATCTCGCCAATCTTCGAAGTAGAAATAAATGCTGGTAAAGGACGGGGCGCGGGGAGCGACACTCTAGCCGAGGGGGTAGTGGCATTGGAAGGGGAAGTGGTGGTGGAGGAAGGGGCAACTGAGGATTGGCGGTGTTCGTATATGGCAAGCTTGTGTCGGAGGTCAGCATCTCGAGCAAGGAGCTCGTGATTCTGCTGATTGATTGCAGACATCTGTGCCTCCAAGCATTGGATGGTGGCGAGGAGTGCCATGGGGTCGATGGCGGGAGCAGGAGAGAGGGGGACGGTAATCTGACTTGGATCGGTGGGGTAGGACATGTTGGGATCACGGTCGGTATGACCGGGCGAAACTGAGAGGATAGGAATGGGGGTGGTGAGGGATCCGCGGGCATGCACAAGTGCTGTAATAGTTTTTGACAGCAAGGGTAGCACGTCGGCGGTTGGGTGATTCTCGTCTAATGTCAGGGACGCGACAAGACTAGTTTCGCAGAGACAGACTCGACGCAAAAAGAGGACTGCGCAACGACATGGATTGAGCATAAACTACATACATGGAGAATGAAGACTTACCTGCGCAACGACAAGA
>JBBPMJ010000221.1:35544-49413 GCA_038090255.1 Austroboletus niveus
ACGAGAATAAAGAAATGTCTCGCGCGCGCAGGCTTATATATACTACTGTAAAGCAGTGTTCGGCAAAGGCCGAATCACCAAGAGACCGAGAATAAAGGAAAAATTGTAACACGTCCCCGGTACTTCGGTTGTGGGGACGGCGTGCTGCACGTTCCAGTTCTGTGACTAGAAATTAAACTCTAAACGTGATACCAAGAAGTTCTAGTGTGAAATGAACGCCATCATGGTGCAGCGTGTCGATGTCTATACATAAGTGAGAATATATTTAAGATGTAGGTAGTATCACTTGAGCTCCGCGATTCTTCGTCCCCAACTCAGCCGGCTGGCGGATCGGATAATTTACGTGAAGTCAATGCCAGAACTTTATGTGGGCCGCTTGCGACCCACTGTGTTTCAAATCTAGAACTGCAGACAAGCGCTGAGTCACTGACCCCCGGCAATACCCAGCGACACCCAAGACGTAGCAACTTTTATATGCCAGCGGTCAAAACTCCGAATCATTCACGAAAATTCTGTATCATCGTATTCCTTTGTCGGTCCTGATACTTAATGTTCCGTCTTCGTAAATGCGTCAAAACGTTGGCTCACTGTTCGGTCGGTCGAATGATCCCAAGGCTTAATATATCTTCAGTTCATGTAGTGTGGGAGAGTGTTACAATGTGCCGTATCCTGTGACGCCTTTTTTTCAGCTTGAAAGGAAGTCCCACAAACATGATAACGGTTAGCTCGATCCGCTGATCTTTTTTGTCACGGTACCATGAACGGCATTGTAACAATACCTAGATGTACTGTACAGTTGGCCGCTTTTGAGCTTGCCTAAATCAAGTACAAACTATCGGCTTTGTTGTCGGTCATATCTCCGGCTGAAAGCGGCGGTAAACCACGAGTTTCGCTCACTGGATCGAAGTTTCGATAACTCACTTAAGATTTGCCATCTGCGTTATTACATGTGCTCGGGTAACTATATCCTCAATGATATATTTCAAATGATATTTTGTATATCCTTCAGAAAGGCAAAATCGCTGGTATAGTATGGCGTATAAGTTATTGCCCATTCATCGGATCAGACAATTCAGGTAAGTATTACCTCCGCATTCCTTTAACTTATATTATGTCATCGAGGTTTAGCGTCGGTCGCAATAGAAGCACAAAGGCGCAAACTTTATGTTGCTATATTGTTTCTTTTTCTTTGAGAGACTCTTGCAGCACTTTCCTATTTCGCAGCGTCAAGAGATTGCTCCACATGGCCTATTACATATTGTGCTCATCGCGCATTGGCTTAAGACCACACCACGAGGCTTTTCCTTTTTCACATGGCTCGGAGACGAGCGGAGAAGGTGAAAGGCATCTGCGCTGCGTAATCGCTGACGAGTGATTACTGTAGAACGAGCTTCTCAACCTCTCCGAGCCACTACATCGGTATGCACTTTAAAACTCACGGAACCATTTTTGTATCCTTCATCTACTTGGTCCCCTCCGCGACTCCAGACGCTCTTTCACATCGGTACTGAGACTGGTAACTTCCCTAACCTATGGCAAACAGCATCTACGATGACCGCGAGGCCAACCCGGACTTGATGTGTGTGACTACCCTTTAACTTAAAGTGTATAGAGAGGGCGCTATGCTGAAACCACTATCTATCCTCAGTGACGATATTCTTTCCTATCTGCTCACTGGCGTTCCCCAACCAACACCTGATCCCATCACTGATCAGGTACCGTCATCATCAACATTCATGCCGGCCCATTCACCCTTTCCCGCTGCGAATTACCACACCACTTGTCAATGGGTTTCTCCACTCGTCCCACCTGTCATCTGCATGGCCCCCCTATCTCAAGACCCCAAACAAATTAGTCTTCATTTCCGCAACTTCCACGAAATTCGTGGAAAGGAAAGGGTGATCACCCGATGCTATTGGCATAACTGCCCTACCGAGCCCATGCAACAAGGGAACCTGATTAGGCATGTTCTTACGGTACATTTGGGGTTGTTGAAGTGGCGCTGTGAGCTGTGCAGCAGGGAGTTTTCGAGGAAAGGGACAGAACATATGTGCCAGGACCAGCAGCGTGAATAGCATGTGGACCACGATGGATTCTTTTCTTCTCCATCTATTCCTGGCAGATGACTCAGATGATTTCACAAAAATGAATCATGTAACATCACAAGTGGATTGTGACCTGTCGTAAATGATCTTTGTCAGGCTTTTCTTTTTCTTCCTCTTGCGGACGAATCATGATGCGTGATGCATGATGGTCATATCAGCACCACCCCATGACCAAGCGGTGGTGCCGCACGCTAGCGTGTTTAGGCAGCGACAAAAACGAACAACGGAGATATTACCCACTGACCAATGACCCGTTAGTTCCCCGTATCACGTAGGGACCAAGTTATGATCGTCCCATCGATTGCACTGTAAATTGCGACAGAAAACAATTTCCAATTGTCCATGGCTCACAGTATGGCATGGACAACGATCAAATTACAGAAATTTTTTTACGTCCATCACGTTGGTGGTACATTCAACCACGACCACCATGAGGCATGTGGAGCCCATGTCACTTAGTGGATATGTTCAACCTGGACAAAAGGAGCAGCAGAGATGAGTGTACTATCACTAATAGCCTGACTGCATAGAGTAGGATGCCTACGACACACAAGCATTGCCTCCCGAACACCCCATTGTGATCTCAAGCGGAGGACGCGTACGTTCGACATTTGCGGCTGAAAGAACCAGTCTGGTACTGTGAATTGCAGACACGCTGGTGGACACACCTTAGGGGGAAGGTGCTCAGCATAGTCTACGCACCGTATCCTTTGTTATTCCCGACGATAACGTGAAACATTTGCCTTGCTAGTGGCAAATAACCCGGGTCAGCGTGTTGGGATCGAGCGATGGCGCAATGATGAACAGACGCCTACGCCCGTGGCATGGAGGAAGGAGAGGTCTATCTCCTACGGGAATGTAATGGTGAAGAGGAGAAGAATGCTAGGAGGTCGTCAATATTGTCGTCAAGCACTACAATCGAGCATGCTGTTGCCAACGGTGCCGCTTAGCGGTCCAGGGATACTGTATACATAATATCTTTGATTCGTGCCAGGTGATGTGAGCCTCACTTGGTGCACGAACTTGAAATTGAATTGCGCAGTTATCATCCGAGGAAATAATATCAGTGGTAGGCAGCTACTGCTCCGACGGAGCATATCATCGAAATCTCCTAAGTAGTATAGGGCGTATCCACTGGCATGTTTGGAGAGCGAAACATGGCTCCGAGAGACTGCTTGCTTTGTAGTTCTCCATGTAGACGATAAAAGAGGTTTTGCCAAGTTCAGAGATCGAACTCGGTATACCTTTGGCTTATTGGCGGGCAAGCTCCATCGATTTGGATAGAACAGAGGCCGATAAGGTTCAAGGTGTCGCCACCGCTGAGCGCTGAATTGTGATTTGAACGAAACGACGTTGCACAGCGGAAATTAATGCTGACAATGCCCAGTACTCAGACAGCAGGCGCAAGCACCTTCCGACGTCCATACCGGTGCGATTCTCTCCGATGGTGGCGTGTAGGATCGAAACGGAAACAAGCGCTGGTTTCTTGTATGACGTGCGCCGCATGAAGTGATAGCCAAAAGACCTAGGTCAGAGAACGTATATTTGTAGACAAACGTGCAAAATCGGCACTTACTAATGATTAAATTTAGCTAACTGGGACGTTTATGTTTACCAGCCGAAGGTACAATCACTTTCATGGCAGACGTTGGTGGCCGGATTAAATTCCACTTCAAGGATTACGATATGTGGCAATGTGTAAGTTGGACAGCCAAGAGGGGTTGAACGAAAGGAAGCTCGACGGAAGGAGCGCGGTCGAATTTTATGGCTGGAATAATGAATTCGGTGCACTAGTAGTCGCCCTGGCTGTTGTCACAGCGGACAAGAAGTTGGTACTTGTTTGTTCAAGTTGCAGTATAGCCAATTAATTGCTACCTACTTCAACGTCTGACACCTCCCAGCTTTCAAACATGGATTAACATCTACCGCAAAACTACTCTGTGGCCAAACTAGGGTTGCCACAACCGGTAAGTGAGACGTACTCCAATTGTGTTTAGGGATGTGATTTTCAACAAATTATTCGGCTCATAGTTTTGCACTCAGGTCTTGGTTCCGCGCTTTGCCCGTAATACTTATACGGTTACACCGTGGTTGCCCCATTCAGACGTAGGGGTTGTTAACACATTTCTAGGACGGTAGCCTTCCTTCCGTGAAAGCTCCACACTTCACGATCAAGTCCTGAAATCGAAGCCAGATATAATCAGTGTTATACATAATTTTGCTTTCCGACAGCATCTATGTATGCGTCTGCCAGCAAACCTAACAAATTCCCATGTCCCTGAGTTCAAGTACGTACGTTGTATCTGATTCTATAATCTATCCTCGTTCCTTTTCATATACCTTCAAGGTGCACGTAAGCGGTGGACACGCTCTCTGGCGCCCCTTTAAACGCCATCTCTTCTTCGGTTCAATACTGCATCTTGCTCGTGAACCCCTACCACCATGCCTACTGTAGCTCTGCCCGAGTGTCCTCGTTATATTGCGCCGCCTCCAACGCAGCTGGATCGTATGTTACTTTTGTTATTGACTTCTTTTTTTAATAAATGCATTCAGTGAATTTCGCTGATCTCGTGATCATTGACCTATCCAAAGTCCAAACCCCCGAGGGACGCGCCGAGCTCGCGCCTCAAGTTCTTGACGCCTTTCGCACCAGCGGTTTTATCTACGTGATTAACCATGGGTACACTCAAGCTCAGGTATCTTTCCTCATGTACTTACTTCCACCCAATCATTCACAATGCGAATCAGCGCGACCGAATTTTTGACATTGCAGATGTGTTGTTCACGACTGTACCCTCCGAAGACAAGATGATTTATACCACCGATGTTGAGAAAGCTGGTTACTATTTCGGGTACAAGACCCGGCAAACCTGGGCAAGTAGTTTTTTCCCGCTTCGGTCTATCCCTTTGGGCCATGACGCCTCCGAGCTAGAAAGTAGACTCAGAAAACAACGTCTTGGATCAGATTGAACACTATGGGAGTGCGTAATTTCTTCCCATGTGGTTGACGGTATGAGCTAATTTTGATTTTTTCTCAAGTGAACCGTGACGTCGCCGAGCGTCCTCATCCGCCGGCGTTTCGCCCATTTTTACCTGAGTTGGATACATTTGCCCGACACAACCATTTCAATGTCCTGCACCCCATCCTCAGGTGACTCCAAACAATGCCGCTGGAATGAATGATCCCTGACGAACTCTTTAGGCTTATTGCACTTGGCCTTGAACTGCCTGAAGAAACGTTGGTGGAGAAGCACACTTTCGAAGGACCAGGTGAAACATCGAGTACGTTACCTGATTTTGCGTATTTTGACGCTTCAATAACTAAACATATCATAGTGAGATTCATGAAATAGTTAGCCCTTGTACTCGTCTGTTCATGTATTCAGGTAGATTCTGAAGCCATTTCGGTCCTAGCTACAGGCGCTCCAAGGAAGAAGAAGAAAAGTCAAAGAACGTCTGGCTCAAAGGTCACACAGGTGCGATGTTCTCACAACTTTGTGATATCAAACGATAACTTTCCTCGAAGATTTTGGAAGCCTTGCGGTCGTGTGGAGTCAACCCATTGGCGGTCTGCAAATCTTGTTCCCCGATGGCAAATGGCGATGGGTTCGACACATTGACAATGCGCTGGTACGGTTTCCCTTCTGTGATCATTTCTTGACCAGTAACTGGAAGATAACAGGTGATCAATCCTGGAGACATGATGGGGTTTTTCACTGGCGAATACATTAAGCCCGTCATACATCGCGTGGTGCAGCCACCGGAAGATCAAAGTGCCTACGACAGACTTGGTGTATTCTACTTCGCCATGCCTGACGATGATGTGAAACTTTTGCCCTTTGCAAATAGCCCGGTGCTTAGGCGTGCCGGCATCAGGCAACGGTGTTCTGATGAGGAGGTACCCACATCGGGGTCATGGAGGAAGGAAAGGACCATCTCCTACGGGCGTGTAGCACTGAAGAAGGGGCCGAAGAATGATATTGAGCAGGAGGTCATCGGGAGTTTCGTCGTCAAGCACTACAATTGAGCCCACGAGAGCTATTGGAGTGATAAATATTTATCTACTCCTTGTATCATCTTGACAGTTGTACTGAATGTCTTGGATCAAATACTATTTTGTACTTGTGCCAGTGAATTCGTCGTATTTGAGTCGCGAAAGACGCCGATCAATTCTTTGACATGTGTGGGAGCGACTTTGGAACCAATACAGCATTGACTCTTTGCTGCAATATTATCCTTTCTTTACCTTCAGCGATGCCGTCTTGTGAGGCTGACATTCAAAACAGCCATTTATAATCGCGAATTGCTCGAGTCGTCGCCGCTCATGGAGCCCTGAAAAAAAGATCGACATTTGCGTACGAGTGTCATGACTCTTTTTCGCTTACTCATACTTACACTCTCACGTGACTTCATGACTCATCCATATCACGTGCAGATACTATTCTATGACATTCTACGTCGTTCCATGGACTATTACCATAGTAGGACTCTAGCCGGCCCTATACCTTATGCATGGACCATTGTGCTCATGTATATAAAGGGCACGCTCATCATAGGAGCTCCTTACTTTCGGTTTATTCATTGTCTTTGCAAGTAACCTTAGGGCAACCTAGGACCTTTCATCGAGTCCTGATATAAAACCGAAAGTAACCTCCTACCTTGCCCGCCACCGTCGCCGTCGTTCGAACCTCACTCATCACGTCATCAACACCTCGTCAACCACCTATCCCTCCTCTCTCACTGACGTCTCCGCCAACTCTCGTCATCGCTCGCACCAGCTGCTGTACTGCACCGGTCAACACCTCGCCGACATCCCTCTCCTTCCTGCTTCACGTCAAGCCCTCTGGCTGTCTGAGTTGCTGAGTTATCGCGCTGGCAGCAGAGCGTAATCATCGCCGTACAAATCGACAGCAAGCAATCGTCGCACTCCCATCACCGGCCCTAATGGTCTACGCCAGGCATTTGTACCATGCCATCGAGAGAGTCCTTGCTCTCTTCTTCCTTCAGCTTAGCTTGATATGGAAGATCGTACTCTGGATTTACTCCAATCCACCTTGGACCTGGTCCACCACACCTGCACGCTTCTAGAAGGACTTGTACTAGTCTTTCTTCTCACCTACCTCCAACTCGCGTTCCGCATTATCACTGTTGAGCCCGTCGCCTTAGTGCCAGAGCCGCAGCCACCCCTTCCTCACCAACCCCTGTGCTCCACAACAGACGCAGAGGATTCCTCGGATGATGAGCAAACTGTCTACGAACCATCGTTACACTCTGATGAAGAGACAGTCGTCAATGACCCTGCATTACCCAACCAATACATCCTCGCCGCCCTCTCGCCTATCTCTCTCACGCCCGCCCCCAGGCATCTTGGACCCGGTTATCCAGTCACATCGACTTGGCGTAATCGAACACGTGCACCTGCAGATACTACTAACACCTCGTCCGATTTCAACTTCTAATAATCCAACACTGTGGCACGATCCCTGGGAAGACATCGAGCTACTCGCGATCCCACGTGCGTATGCCAGGTACCCATCGGCATTATCGGCACCAATCCCAATCCCCTCTGCCGCCATAAGTGCTTGCAACCGGGTAACCACCAGGTAGTATGCCGAACAATTCCTTCGTTTCAGCAGCCGAAAATGCGGAAAAGGAAGAGTGGTAAAAGGGATTGATAAGTAGTTGACATTTTTAGTTGCCCAACATTTCAGATTCATCAATAACCCAATGCACCCAAGGTGGACCTCATAGACCACCACACCTACCTCCTGGAGACCGAACCACTCCAGCTTCTTATCCTTACCCACCACCAGTCATTAGTCGCGCTTCCTCTTGAAGCGACACAAGGCCGACAATGGCAACTGAAACGGGACCCTCTCCCTCTGATCCCATACCACCTCCTCTCCGCTCTTGGCCCATGGCTGGGACCTTTGAGGAGTTCCAACAACAATATGCCACGTACGTCCAACATGTGGCCCAACACGGACCACATACCGCCACGCCTCCAGCCATACCAAGCCTCCCTCCAAAAAAGAAAAAGTCAAAGGCGCCCGAAGTAGAGGATGAGCCGAAGGTCGTTCACCTTGGCAAATCTTACATCGAGAAGCCACTGCCATTCTCAGGGAAACCCGAGGACTATACAAAATGGAAGGCCAAGTTCCGCCTTTATCTTCTCGGATTCGACTGACCGGTCGAAGATGCTGAAGAGATCAAGATGTTTCTCAGATTCTGTACGGAAGGACCTGCAGAGGAATTCGTGACTCTACTTATCGAGAAAGATCTCGATTACAATGACTACACCACCCAAGTGTTCTTCCGAACATTCGTTGATCCTTATTTCAAACCGGTTTACGAAGCAGCTTGCGCCAAAACCGAGTTGCTCAACCTCAAACAAGGATCAATGACGATCAAGGAGTTCCTCACCAAACAACAAAATCTGATCGCCCGCGTGGAATGATCAGAAATCACCAACGGCCGACAACTCGTGCGATTGCTTCACACCAATGCCCACAACAACATCGTCGAACAAGTCGAGTGCTCTAGCATTAACATGACGATGACATACCTCAACAGCTACTCCGAATGAACTAAGCAGCTTATCGCCACCAGTCACCTACTCACGGAAATAGCCAAGAGAAAACGCAGAGCCGCTCATGAGATGCCATGACCCAAGGTCAAATTCCCCTTCCGATTTGTCGAACCTCACACCGCGACCCCAGAGACCACAGGTGTCTTCAGAGGCCGAGGTGCTCCCATGGACTTGTCCAAGGCAAGAGCGACTGGAACATGCTTCCGGTGTGCCAAGGAAGGTAAGACTTCACCATGGCCATGTGCCATTCACCTGCAAAAAGCCGCTGGATCCAAGAGCATCAAAGTGTGCGGACTTGATGTCGAATACTCCTCTCTGGAAGAGTTGGAGGCCGCCATAAAAGACGCAGATGAGATGGATTTTGGTGAAGAGGACGAGGATTGAGATCACCTCGCCCTCAAGGTACGTCATCAGTTAGAATTTGTAATTGTAATGTTATGGTTAGGGGTGCCCGGGCTACCAAGCCTAAGGACGGCGTGGCAGTACCGAAAACTGTGCTTAATTCCCCTCATTCTACTAACAAATTCTCTCTCCTTGACATAGAAGAGATCTCAGACTGCGAAAGCAGCCACGGTCCTAGTTTTCTGGCTATGCAAGAGCCAAATGTACCTTCGCCCCTCTTGGGCGTTACAGCTGTCAGGATGTCCGGGTCCCATGCAGTCAAGAGGCAGACAAAGACTGAGGTTGTGAGTAGGAAGGAATTGACTTCACCTCGAATGATCCTTACCAGAAAAGATCGGAGATGGAAGTCCACCATCAAGCCTTGGTCCACGCAATGGATCAAGCAAATTGCCAATGATACCCCTGACGAGCGGCTCATCTCTCATTTAAGAGCCTTCGTCCACGACACCCACCTTTCAGAGGTAAATGCTGAGCTAATCGCGGACCTCCGGAATGCATCTCATGATGCCACTGAGTTCATGCTTCTTGAACTCACTCGGAAGCCTCGATATCGAACAAAGAAGCCATCTCCAAATGCTTTTGAGATCCCCGTTGTCCTTGGGACCGATTCTGGAAAAATGGTTGAGGCAGTCGCCTTAATCGATTCTGGATGTATGGCATCGGCAATCGACTTCGTACGAGAGCACAAATTTGAACAAAAACTCTTACCTTGGGCTATTCCGGTCTATAATGCCGACAGAACCACCAATACCGAAGGTGCGATTACGCACTACGTTGATCTGAAAGTGGCTATCGGAGACCACTAATCTGCTATCCCATTCTCAGTAACGCGTTTATCCTCGCAAGCAGTTTTCCTCAGATTTGACTGGTTACGCCAGTATAACCCACACATTGACTGGCAGACAAAGGACCTCAGCTTTGCACCAGAAACCACACCCCTGTGGGAGTACAAAGACGCCGAACCTGAAGACTGAATCTTCCAGATCGAAAATAAATATATTGCCATGCTGGCAACTGACCTTGCTGCCGCAGCCAATCAGGGAAAACAAGATATCCCTTTCAAGCAAGTAGTCCCAGCCGAGTACCACGAGTTCCGTGACATATTCACCAAGGAATCCTTTGATGAACTACCACCTTGTCGCCCTTGGGACCACGTGATCGAACTCAAACCCGGCGAGCATAAAGTCGATTGCAAGACGTACCCACTCTCCTTAAAAGAACAAAAGGAACTTGACGCATTCCTTGAAGAGAATCTCTCCACCAGACGGATCCGCCCATCAAAATCTCCATTCGCATTGCCCTTCTTCTTCGT
Source organism: Austroboletus niveus (assembly GCA_038090255.1). NCBI lineage: Eukaryota > Fungi > Basidiomycota > Agaricomycetes > Boletales > Boletaceae > Austroboletus > Austroboletus niveus. The sequence continues at coordinate 45,953 of JBBPMJ010000221.1, forward strand.
CAAGAAGAAGGACGGCAAACTCCGGCCAGTCCAGGACTACCGAAAGCTTAACGAAGCAACGATCAAAAATCGTTACCCTCTTCCGCTCATTGAGGAAATCATTCAGAAGCTTCACGGAGCCAAATACTATTCAAAAATGGACATCTGCTGGGGTTACAATAACATCCGCATGAAGGATGAAGATGAATGGAAGGCCACCTTTCACACCAACCAGGGACTCTTCAAACCCCTCGTCATGTTCTTTGGACTGACAAATTCCCTGGCAACATTCCAGACGATGATGAATCATATCCTCCACGACCTCATCGCTAAGGAAGTGGTCATTGTCTATATGGACGACATCCTGGTCTTCACCAAGACTCTCGACGAACACCGCCATGTCATATGAAAGGTACTATCTCAACTTCGTGAGCACAAACTGTCGCTCAAGCATACTAAGTGCGAATTCGAGACCACTACTATCGAATACCTCGGACTCGTCATCTCCGACGGAACTATTGCCACCGATCTGACCAAAGTCAACGCCATCCGTACCTGGCCGACTCCTATCTCCCAAACCCAAGTCTGCTCCTTCTTGGGTTTCCTTAACTTCTTCCGTCGATTTATCAAGGACTTCGTGGCTATCGCCAAGCCACTCAATTGCCTTACCAGCAAGAAAAACCCCTTCGAGTGGGATCCCGCCTGTCAGATATCCTTCGACACACTCCAGGCTGCGCTTATAAATGCACCCATCCTCTCCCTCGCCACCGACTTCAATCCATTCCGGATTGAGACTGACGGTTCAGGCATAGGGCTCGAAGCCATTCTGTCGCAACATCAGAATGGGCTCTGGCACCCGATTGCGTATCTGTCGTGGTCTCTTTCTGATGCAGAATGGAACTACCATGCCACCGACTTGGAGTTCACCACAATCATCGAAGCTGTCACCATGTGGCGCCAATATTTATTGGACGCTCATGTTCCCTTCGATATCCTCACAGATCACCAAAACCTCACGTATTTCGCTGTCCCACAGAACCTCTCTTGCCGACAAGCTCACTGGAATCAAATCATGCAGGAGTTCCACTATACTCTTGTCCACTGTTCCAGTAAAACAAAGCCTGCTGACCCTCTGTCCTGGAGGTCAGACTTTGAAAAGGGGGTGAAGGATGACAATAAAGGCATCACAGTGTTTCCTTCTCTTTTACAGCAGAATAATATGTCGACGGCTGTGGAGAACGCATCAACATCCGACCAGGATTTTATTTCTTTTTCTATAAATATTAATGAACTTCCTATTTCCAATACAGACATTTATTCGAACGCTATAGATATGCGAATGCTAACGGCGATGCATGTAGCCAAACAATCTCTTTCCTCCTCATCTATTATAACGCAACGAATCAAGGACTTACAGCACTTAAAGGACTCTAAAGTAGTACAAGCATTTGCTCAGAATGATACCCGTTTCTCTCTTCACGACTCACTTATCTATTTCAAAGACTCTCTATACATACCAAAGGACATATCTCTTTGAAACGACATACTAACTAATATTCACAGCCACCCTACGGCCAGACACCCCGGGATACGGGCTATGATTCGGAAGGTCCAGGACCGATACTACTGGCTGACGACAGCCAAGGACGTCAAAAGATTCATCAAAGGATGCGAGGCGTGTCAAAAGAACAAAGCCATCACGACCCCTCGGCACACCCCATTACATCCAAACGAGATCCCGCGACAACCCTGGGAACATATCTCGTTGGATCTTATCGCCCCACTTCCAGAGTCACATGGAAGCAATGCCATCCTCGTCATCATCGATCGTTTCTCCAAAATGATCTGACTATTCGGCATCCGGGATACGATCAACAGCAAAGGAATCGCGACTATACTCCGCGATGAAATCTTTAAACTCCACGGTCTCCCCTCGAAGGTTATCTCAGATCGGGGATCCCAATTCATATCGACGTTCATGACTGAACTTCAGAAACTCCTCAGCATTACGCCCAACCCTTTCACCGCTTTCCATCCTCAGATGGACGGACAAACTGAATGCTACAACGCGTGGGTAGAACAGTACCTCCGCATCTACATTAACCACTGTCAGAGTGACTGGAAAGAGTGGCTCCCTATGGCCGAGTTTGCGCACAACAGCAATCCTCGCTCAACTACCCATCAGACCCCGTTCATGCTCAACTACGGACATGAACCCCACATCAATGAGGATCGCCGTACATCCATCCGAAGTGAGTCAGCTATGGACTTCGCCAAACAGATGACGACGTTACGCGCGCAAGCTGCCGAAGCCCTCCGGCTAGCCAACAAGGACATGAAGAAGTTCTATGACCACTCCATACACCCTACGGAGGATTATAAACCCAGAGACCTTGTATGGCTCAAGGCGACTCATATTCATACCAATAGGCCTATGAAGAAGTTGGACCAGAAACGCTACAGTCCCTTCAAAATCCTCACTAAGGTTGGTGTCGCCTCTTACAAGCTCAACCTTCCCCACAAGTGAAAGGCCATTCACCCGGTCTTTCACGAATCCCTCCTTCATCCATATACCCCGCCGATGTCCGGCCCCACTCCTGCTCCTCCCCCGCCCGACCTCGTCGACGACGTTCCAGAACAGGAAGTGGAGATGATCGTTGACTCGCGTCAATGCGGAGACTGATTCGAATACCTGGTTCACTGGAAAGGATTCCCCGTCGAAGAAGATGAATGGCTATCCAATACCGAGCTCGCTCATGCTCAGACCGTGGTAACCAAATTCCATCATCTTCATCCGACAGCGGCACAACCGGTGACTCGACTTCGTCTTTGCCCCGTCTCGCTCCCGACTCCCCCCGGACTCATCACACTCCCAAACAAGCCTCCTTGCACGTGTCCGCTGTGCACATCCGCCCCTACCTTTACAGACCCTGGGTTCCTCAAATATTGCAAGCGCTTCAAGCATTTTGACAACTCCATGTTCAACACCCCAGACTGTCTTTTATGCGCCTCGTCTCCTGAGGACATGAGACCTTGAAAAGGGGGTAATGTCATGACTCTTTTTTGCTTACTCATACTTACACTCTCACATGACTTCATGACTCATCCATATCACGTGCAGATACTATTCTATGACGTTCTACATCGTTCCATGGACTATTACCATAGTAGGAGTCTAGCTGGCCCTATACCTTACGCACGGACCATCATGCTCATGTATATAAAGGGCATGCTCATCGTAGGAGCTCCTTACTTTCGGTTTATTCATTGTCTTTGTGAGTAACCTTAGGGCAACCTAGGACCTTTCATCAAGTCCTGATAACGAGTTGCCAAAATTGGAGATGTGTCTGCCTCGTTACTAGAAGGCTGAAGGACAGAATGACAGCCGTCATGTCATATACCTTGCGTGGCACTGACAGTCCATGTGCAACATCACGGTCGACGCCCTAAAAACTAATGGCACTATGTATTGGTCCTGTCTC
>JBBPMJ010000222.1:0-49383 GCA_038090255.1 Austroboletus niveus
TTAAATAGGAAAAGAGTGTTCGTAACACCACCCCCCCTCTATGGGTCAGATTCTAGATGACCAGAGTGGATATGTTGTCGTCGTGATAGGGATTAAATATATTAAAACGAGTAAAGGTGCCTCGTGCTAGGGCCTTTGGGTTCGTTTCATGAAATAATGCAACTGCTTCTGTTGCATTTCTTAAATTAGACATTGGTTCCCAGGTGTGCTCCTCTTCTGAGTAGCCAGCCCAATGGACCAAATATTCTTTTCGTCGTCCATTCCAGCGGACGTCTATGATGTGCTCTACCTCGTATTCGACTTCTAGTTCGTCATTGACTAATACTGGACCAGGTTGAAACACTGGTTGTCCATTGAGGCAGCATAAATATGGTTTAACCCTGGATATGTTTACCACAGGGTGAATTTTCATATTACGTGGGAGTTTCAAATGCACTGCATTGTTTCCTATGCATCGTGTAACTTTGAAGGGTCCTAGCCACTTCTCTGTTAATTTACGCGACTCCCGTTTCAAGTGGAGATTGCCAGTAGATAGAAGTACTTCATCTCCGATGGAGTACTTTGGAGCGTCAGAGCGGTGCTTATCCACCTGAACCTTCATCTTTTGTTGAGCCTGCTCAATGTTATCCCTTGTGGATTTTAATATAGAAGTGATATTATTGGCTAACTTGTCGGCTGCTGGAGCACAACTAGTGCCGGGTTCTATTCCCATTCGAGGTATATAGGTCCGTGTGACCTTGAAGGGTGCTTTCTGTGTAGAAGCCTGCTTCTTTGTGTTATAACTGAATTGAGCGATGGGTAGCCAATCTGCCCATTCAGTTTGCTTCTCGTGGCAATAGATGCGGATATTATTGTATCCCCAGTGAAGATCCATCTTTGTAAATAGTTTAGCCCCTTTTAGCTTATCCACCAGCTGACCAATCAATGGCAGCGGGTAGTTGTTTTTCACCGTGTGTTCGTTAAGGTAACGGTAATCCTGTACCATCCTCTTTCGTCCATCTTTCTTTGGTACGAAGAACACAGGCGACGTCTGAGGGGACTTTGAAGGGCGTATGTACCCTTTTCGTAATTGGTCATCAATAAATGCCGATACTTCTTCTTGTTCTGTCACAGACAGAGGTATGATCCTTCCTTTCTTAGGTTGGAACGTGTCTTTTAAATCTACCGCATGGTCCCAAGGTTTTCTTATGGGCATGCGTTCAGATTCTTCTTTAGAGAATACCTTTAGCCATTTATGGTAGCATTCAGGTACCAACTCTTCTATCTTTTTCTCAGAAGGTTTAGGTGGTACTTCTATCGCCGCTCAGGCGTAGTAGCCTTCCCATGCTTCCTCCTGTTCGTCTTGCTCTTCCGCAGCATCACAGATGTGCAGAGCGCAGTTTTGTAATAAATAGCAGCTTCTAGGGCAGCGGGTCATTTTGACCGTACCCTTCTGCCAGTCTATCTCCGGGTTGTGGCGTAGAAGCCAGTTGTAACCAATAACCAGGATCGTTCCTCCCAGATTGGTGACTTCTGCCATCATCTTCTCCCGGTGACCTTCAAACTCTATTACCAATTCTGCTGCATGGGTGATGTTCCCAGCGGAGTTCTTGGTGCCGTCTACATTAAATACGGGGATTGGGCGTGTGAGTTTCTTCATGGGGATTCCATGTCTCACGACCCATGCTTCGTCGATAAAGAGTCGGTTAGCTCCGCTGTCAAGCAGGGCTTCGACTAAATGAAGGGAGTTTGGCGTTGAGCCAATAGAAATGTTCATTCTGATTTCTTTTCTTTGGTGAACTGTGCGCACAAAGATCTCATCAGGGAAGTCCGAAGCTTCTTCTTCGACTCTCATGCGAGCAATTTCTCGCATGTCGATACCGTTCTTTGGTAGAGAACCTGTTTCAAGGATTACAGGATTCTCATCGAGAACTTCGTATCCTTCATTCCTGATTAAGTTAACATGGTGGCTTTCGGCTAGCCCACCGCCCTTAACCCTGTCGCCTTCGATGGGGGATTCCTCGGGAGTAAATACATCTTCGTACTATCCTAAGAGTGAGCTAGTCATCTCCTTCGTACATTAAGGGAGCGATTGAGTGATCTCAGATCTGCTTCATCGATCCGTGCTTTTGACTTGTATGGGCACGTGTTACTGTGCCCGAAATAAAAATTGCAAGATCCGCAGGCCTCGCCTTCTTCGGATCTTCTAACTCCTGGAATGAGTTCATCATCAATCTCTTCTCCTGGGATCTCAATGAATCTGTTGTTCTCTTCCCAATCTAAGGCACCGACAAACTGTCGTGCCTTCAATGAATTAATAGTGCCGCACTGCGGACACTCGTGAACTTGTCCTGGCTTTCTTTGCCAAATAACTTTACAACATGGGCATGTTTCAGGCCTCGTCTGAACAGCCCCTCTGTCCTGGACGGTTTTAGGTGGCGCCGCACCACAACTTGGTTCTCCGGCTGTTGCCGGTTCTAAAGGACAACCCTCCTTATGGGCGCCTTGCCATCCGCAAGCCCTGCACTTGGGCTTGGGTGATCTGCAATCTTTTGCCAAATGGCCTTGTTTTCTGCATGCAAAGCATGTGGCTGACTTCTTTTTCAGATTTGAAGCACTAGGCCTCGTCAGGGGTCTCAGGGGTCTTGGCCCACTGATGACTTCTCTAGGAGTGGAAGGCCCTGTCTCCACTTGGCGGTTTTCGCTTCTTACTGCGATATCATGATCTTTTATTAATGCCGACTTCCTGAGCGGTGAACTTGTTCGTGGGACCGCTTCCGTGTATCGGCCCATTCCCAGCCTGCGACTAATGAATGCGAGGGTGGACTTCTTTTCCTCCTTGGCCTCGGGTATCTCCGAGGGTTCTTGAATTATGAGTGGGCATGACTCATCCGCCCATCGTGTGGTCTTGGCCAGAAGCACTGGCTCTGCCTTCTTTTCCTCAATGGGAGCGACTTCTTCTGCCACCTCCCTGGGTTCTTCTTCGACTACCTCTTTTGGGTTAGATCGAGAAGCGATCATTCCTTGTGACATAGCAAGAGCGTACTGCTCTGCCGTCATGATTCTATCATGTGCACGTGCGATGTTTCGCACAGCATCTCTAAGTGCTGCAGTGTCGGCTTCCCGAGCCGCCTGCAATTCTTTGATCATTTCGGTCTGCTCAGCGACCGTCTGTCTCAACTGAGCTATCATGGTCGACATGATAGCCAGCTCATTGACTAGATAGGATAACTCCAGATGGACTGGAGTGATAACGTTTGCTTTGTAGTCCTCTGGGGGCCGTGGTTCTTTGACTGCAAAAGGGTCTTCTTCTGCGTCATGAAAGCTTCCTGCTGCCTGGACATTTATTGCCTTTTCGACAGAGGTTCCTTGGAAGAACGCCTTGAGGTCTCCGCTTGCTGAGACTCTTCTTAGCAGTCTGGGTGATACAGGGGCCGTTGCCTCCTGTTCATACATCATCTCCTCGGCCATAGCTCTGCCGTGAGTCGTGGGTGCCTGCTAGGACAGGGCTTCTTTCGCTCTTTTCCGAAATGGACTTCTAATGAAGCCTTGTTCACCGATGCTATTTCGGCGTCTGCCTGTTTCCTAATCCAACCAATCCTACTGGAGCCGAGCTCGCACAGCGTATGTGCGCACGGTCACCTGACTGATCGTGGGTCACTCCTAGTGAGTCTGAAAACGTGTCCCGTCCTTATAGGTGTTTGCTCAAAGGTACGGCTGTCCCCCGTCTTCCTCTACTAGTTAGGCAACAGGAGCCTAGGTGCTCTCTGTCAAACAGGGGATGTGAATCCGATGAAGGGATGTGGTGGTCTCCTCCCGCTCTGTCACTCGTCTTGGGATCCTCCTCTCTTGAGAGAATCTTGCTAAAGTAAAATAAAGAATAGAGTAAAGATCTTTTCCCTTTGCGCAGCAGCAGAGACCGTTGTCGGTGCTGTGGTAGCTTTGAAGTAGTGAAACAACTCCTAATGCCCCGCAGTAGGGAGATGTTGTAATGGTCCTTTGACCCTTGAATAAAGAGTATGATCCCTTTGGATCCTTATGAGCAATGATAGGAGGAAATCTCCAAGACTTCAAAGCTGGGGATTCCAGCCTCGAAGCCCGGGGGTTTATATACTATTCTACTGTTTGTACATGTTTGTGTAAATACCATAAAGAGACATCATACCATGATAAGAAGAAAATATATGATTAGTGGATAAGAACGCATGAGTCATAAAGAAGCATGTCCGTGAGAGAAAGAAGTAAAGAAGCATGCCTTGTGTGATGGGCATGTTGGACATGAGGTGTGATGTCATCGTGACATCATAGATAAGAGATAAGGGTCTAGCCCTTGAGCATGTGACAAGTCATGTGACTTGTGGTCTAGACTGCTGACGTAAGCAGTCACGTGATAAGTTATGATGGAAAACATCTAAGTCCTGTTGGCCTTGTGCCGATAGGGGTTTTCCTTATATAGGAGGTTGGGAGTTCGACTCCTGACATACGCGAGTTTTTTTAAATAGGAAAAGAGCGTTCATAACAATCACTGATTGTTACTACCATCAAGATTCAATCCAAAATTAACAAAGACATTCGCAACTGCAGTACATCTATCATTGAGGTTGTCAACAATTATGAAACAATGAAGGACAAATAGGACAAATGAAGATGTACCTTCGACCTGCAATCAACGTCCTTTAAACCTAAGCAAGCCCAGACCCAAAAATGAAGAAGCACCTGAAAAAAAATTCTTTTGGACATCTCAAGGCTTATGCATATGGGCAGAGTCGGACATCACCTTGTCTTCTCACCTCCGGTATGCCTTTCGATATTTACATGAATGGAACATTTCTAAATGAACTTTCATCATCATTCTTGCCCAAAAACTTTGCTATCGGGGTGAACTACCTAGTGGTCAAAACTTTTCTCATCTTGTACAGGACCTAACCAGGCACATGTAAATAATGGTCCTACTGCTATCCGTCCCCATCTGCTACAAATCACATTTGGAGACGGCCACTGTTGTCCACGTCGTGCTTGATTATACATCATTCTTCTATTTTTTCTGATAGACTTTGGCAGGACATCTTCGAATCTGCTGAATAAAAGAACCGAGAAAAGTGAAAAGTACGATGTTTGATGAGTTGGTGGTTTGATGTGCCTCCATTATTGATCCAGTGTGTTTTCTCTGCAAGCTGGTCTTGCGTCAAAGATGGTCAATGGCTTTTAGCATATGGAAAGGGCTGTGCAAGTCAAATCTGCTTTGAAAGTCTTTATTATGTTTACCTAAGCGCGTCGTAGAGGACAACCATCAGGCAAGGGCAATCAAAATAAAATTCTTTAATCCTGTTTTTGCGCAACCATTGTGTTGTGCACTTTGGACCTTCAGTGAAGGAAAAAAACTGGCACATTCTCAGTGTGGCTCCCTGACTTGATTAGCGCATTGAGGGAGGTGTTTGCTATTACCCCTATGTTCTCTGCCAGTGTGTTGCTCATCGAATCCCTTGGGAATGGTGAAGGGCAGACCCCACGTTGAAATGATGTCAACGTGGGTACCACATGGCAGTGCAAAAGTACCCACAGGGACTCTGAAAGGAGTCTTTGTGCCCGCACCACCTGTGAGAGAGTACCTGCGCTCCAGGTATATCTGACGGTGCTCCCATCGAGCAGGAAGCATCCCTCCCCCCCACTTGTATACCCCGATTCGCAACCAGTCTATCTGGGGTCACGCCTCTTGGCCAACTCCCTCGATAGGGCTTAAGACTAAAAGCTGGTACCCTGAAGTTAGGGCGATGGTCGGGGTAGCAGTAGCCCCCTGAACTTTCGCAGGTTTGAAACCATGCCCATCCCATCCCCTCACCCATTCCGTGCTCGTATTGTATGCAGCGTCCCCAGTGGCCTGCAGTCCGACCCCAATTCTCGGAGAGGGGTGCCCAACGGACGAGCAAACAGGCTCGGCAGCCCAATCATCCCTCCTTCACACACAGACATAGGACAATGGCCGAAGGCCATAGTCCGTCACATTGTGAACCGCTCCATCTTGAATGGAGGTCTGCAGCTGCTCATCCAAGACAGGAGTGCCGGGGATCCAGCAGGCATCGGCCGGCACCAACCATTGAAACCCTATTATACAGTACACTAAAGGGACTAATCACAATGTCAACTAGGGAGCAGGAAGGACCCCGGAGGACAATAAACGAGGAGAAAAAAAAAGGTACAATTTATTGATACGATAGACCTCACTTATGCCGCGTGCAACATTTTCCTCAAACTAAGAAGTCCCTGTCGTCGATATTTTCAGCATTGAAATGACTTTAGGGTTGATTAGTACAGTCCTCGTTCCTCTTTAATCAGAAATTGAGTTTGTGCCTGAGTGGCATAGGCGGCCATCATCCACATGCCATGACCCTGATCATTTTCCCATGAATTCTCAGCTCCAGAAGGTCCTCGAAGCATTCAAAGAATGGAATGCGCATCGCATCAAATGGCAGACTAGACATTGCATATGTGCATGCAGTGGTGAAGGTAATTACTTAGACAGGATGAAGGAGGAATCAAGGGAGGAGTCTGGCAAGTGCCTGATGGAGTTGGCAAGGGTCGCCGTCCTCAGCTACATAGTAGTGGCCCGTATGCATGTTCACCGAGGGCTCTGTAGAGACCCTGGCCTTCTCAATGAATTGGTCAAATGACAGCATCAATAGAGTTTGGAGATGGTAAGATCACATCACCAGTGAATGCATGACTTGGTCTTCAGGAGGGGAGCTTGGACTCCTGCATCGAAACAAATGACCTAACAACTTGAACCAGAAATGGTGATGTAAGTCGGAGGTCCCGGCGGGATTCAGGCGATGTACTACCAAGGGCGACGGGACATCCTTCAATGAGGCTTTGATGAATGAGGTGAAGCAGGTAAGAAAAATAGTGTATTTTTCCACTGTTCAGGTTGAGAATACGAAGGTGGGGAGTATCGCACAAGACTTTACAGTACCTGAGTACCATGGCGTCATCAAGTATAAGCACCGTGGTGGCGGTAGCAGCGGACATAGGAACCCAAACTTTAATTGACTTATGTAAGTCATGTCGCTTTTCGGGAATTCGGACAAGTAGAACTTCGCGACTTTCCGGCGTGCATCACCGATGAAGTTCCATGATGACGACGACAAAGGGCTGGGTTGCGGAGACAACAAACCAGTGCATCTCCGAGCTAATCTCTAGTGGATAGATTGGAGTATAAGTCCCACACACCCAACGGACACTCTATTCCCGGCAAACATCCCTTTTTCAGAATCAACGGAACTGTTAAATGAGTTCGCTTTCCATTTGTCCGAATTCCCGAAAAGCGACATGACTTACATAAGTCAATTAAAGTTTGGGTTTCTATGTCCGCTGCTACGCCACCACGGTGCTTATACTCGATGACGCCATGGTACTCAGGTACTGTAAAGTCTTGTGCGATACTCCCCACCTTCGTATTCTCAACCTGAACAGTGGAAAAATACACTATTTTTCTTACCCGCAATTGAAGGATGTTCCGTCGCCCTCGATACACCCGCCAGAATCTCCCAGAAGTGTAAAATACGCCACTACTATTCTGGCTCGTTTCCAAACTCTTTTGTTCCGTTGACTCTGGAAAAGGGATGTTTTCCGGGAATAGAGTGTCCGTTGTATGTGTCGGACTTGGACTCCAATTTGTCCAATAGAGATGCACTGGAACTGATTTGTTGTCTCCGCAACCCGGCCCTTTGTCGTCGTCATGAACCACTATCCTAGGCTCAGATCAGTAGTCACATCATGGTATTGCTGTTTATTTGGTGGTTGCAGCTCCATAGACGGTTATCAATCGTCCTTTTTTTTGGAATAAGCGAGATGAACCCGTACATGCTTACATGATGAAACGGTTATCCATCGTCCTTTTTTTTGGAATAAGCGATATGAACCCTGGTAGGTGGAACATTTGCAACTTTGGTTAAAGTATATAAAAAACAGAGAACCATTTGTGAAAGCATCCGCATCTGAAAGCATCACCGATTAACCCGTCATCATCATCTTACAGTCACGCCAGACACCAGAATTATCTGAGTTGACAACGCCCTTCTGATCTTCTGGACCTTGCCATGTACAGTGGACTTCACACTTCCGAGTTGCACCGAGGTCACCTGTCAGGGCCCACCACCAACATCCCACATTCTCACTCACACCAGATACCAGAAATGTCTATCTCAACGATTCCGAGTTTTGCAATGCACAGCGTCGACTATGGCTGGCAGGCAGGATCTCTTCCTTCATGGCTCTTAGAATGTTTAGCAAATGCCATTCGGGCTAGGATCACCTTACATGACTGGGGCAATACTGTCTTCGAGGATGTAAGTATGCCATTTTGTACACGTCTGCAAATTTGAACGAATGCCAGATTGTGCAGCACTACACCGGCATACTTCAAGTCGAGGCATACATCCACCAGCGCCCAATACTCCCTCTCCGCGTGATCTCAGAGGATATTAGGACCTTGGCATGCCAGATAATTGACCAGCATGAAACAGAGATGCTCCGAGCTATGCAAGCTGTTGGGACTGTCGATCCTCCTATGGTTTCCATTCCAGTCTCTGGGGTGCGTGGCATATATTTTGAGTGCCTTCGTATTTTTCATAAAATGATTGATGGCAGCCTTCCGTTCACGATCGTGGGGAGCCTGGGGACGTAAGCGACAGTCGCACCGCGGAACCCCCCGTTGAACACGTAGCACCAATGATGGAAATTGAGCAGCAGGTCGAGGCACATGGCTACAGTGTTACTGAAACACCGACCGCCCACCGATGCACGACGATGATGACTTGCCGGTGGGCCAACTGTGATGCTCAAATTAGGTGTGAATGTGTAAATGCACATTTCAAGGGCACACATTGTTCAAAAGGACTGGACGAAGAAATTCTCGTTTCCTGCCTGTGGGACGGGTGCACCAAAAAAGTCTCGCGCAAGAACTTTTTTCGACACATCCGTGAGCGTCATTTGGGTCACCCTAGAAACTTGAAGTTGAATCGTGAAACAGACTAGCCAAATAACCCGCACCTGTATATTACGTTCTCAGAAGTTAACTGAAATAAAGACTCACAAGGAATCACGATGTGTTGCATTTGCAATACGCGATGGTAGCGTCACAAGCGAATCTAGCCTCGGACACCGACCCCGGACCCGTGAGAATGCGACAGATTGGAAAAGATGGAGCCCAAAGCTAGATCCGCTTCATCCTCAGCAGGTGCGAGGCGGGACTCGTGAGAATAGATCGATGAAGCGGGGACTCAATCTATTCTATTCCCAGGGGTAGGGTTGGTGTCCAAGGCTAGATCTCAGAACAGCAGGATTGAAGCGGTGCGAACACCTCAGGTCAGATATGTCTGACTAACTGAGCCAGTACACGCGGCATCTGTTGTGCGAACTTATTCCCATATATCGGATATATTATGTCATCTTTTCTGGTCTTGCCTGAGGACCGAGGTGGAAGTTGAAACGTTCAAGCTTCAAGCACGAGCTTCCAGAGTCTTTGGCCGGGCGCGCGCGCCCTTGCCACGTGCACCCTGTCAGCCTTCTTGGTTGCCCGTCTCGTTTTCGCTCCCACCCCCCTGCCCCTCTTCGTTCTCTTCGGGCGTCAGCGCGCAGCTCCAAGCTCTCATCTGTGAATTGGTTTTGGTACTGACTGGTAGGATACCTTCGGTTACCACCGACTACCACCAAACCATCCCACTGATGCTCTACGAAAATTCTATTGATTAGCCTATGGATAAGAACATAAGCTCCGTTTTGGTACTGTCCCGTGTCAGCCAAAAGTAAAGAAGTTCACAGACCAGTGAGGGCCGACAGTTGACTCTGGGGTGTTTCTTACAGTACTCTGTGAGAGGTCGTCGGTTGCATGATTTGAAGCGGCTCTCGGACTCCATCTTATCCATTCTGTTCTATTCTCACAGGTCAGGGGTCGCTATCGTCGCGCATTGCAAGTGCAATACATGGTGAATCTTTGTGAGTCCTTATTTCAGTTAACCGTAATATCTTGATATACAAATGCAAGAGAATCGATGTATAGGAGTGAAGTTGTAGGATGCAGATAGTTGCAGAGTCCCGTTGAAAATAGTTCTCTGACGGTAACAAATCCAGGCACGAGGGAGCTGCGAGGGGTGAGCTGGAAACCCTCGTAGTGAGCTTGGAGCCGCGCGCTGACGCCCGAAGCGAAGGAAGAGGGACAGGTCACAGGAAGGGAGGGAGCAAAAAAAGGATGGGCAACGGAGTGGCCGGGGGCACGTGTGCAGGGGCGCGCGAAGGCATCGCTCTGGGAGCTCGTGCCTCCCACCGTTTCAGTCTTGTTGAGTAGTCGAGACTTGGCATCACCATTTCTGGTTCAAGTTGTTAGGTCATTTGTTTCGATGCAGAAGCCCGAGGTTCCCCCCTCGAGACCGAGTCGTGCATTCGCTGGTGACGTGATCTTACCGTCTTCAAACTCTATTGATGCTGTCATTTGACCACTCCATTGGGAAGGCCAGGGCACGGACCTCTCTACGGAGCCCTCGGCGAACATACATACGAACCGCTAGGTGAGGACGGCGGCCCTCGCCAACCATCAGGCGCTTACCAGACTCCTCCCTCGATTCCTCCTTCGGCCCATCTAAGCGATTACCTTCACCGCTGTATACACGCATGCAATGTCCGGTCTGCCGTTTGATGCGATGCGCATTCCATTCTTTGGAGGCTTTGGTGACCTGGAGCTGGGAATTCACGGGGAAATGATCAGGGTCACGGCACATGGACGACGTGCCCCCCATACCACTTATAGCCCGTTTAGAGTAACATGAAATGGTTTCAACGGCTGGTGCAGGCCGATGCCTACCGGATCCCCGGCACTCACTAGGACGACGAGAACAATATACATTCGAGCGCGACACACTGACACCGAAGCATACATGCCTGATTCATACTGCAAAGAGAGCGACGCTATTCTGTCCTTGTGCTAGTCCCTTTTTTTATATAGATCGAAACATGTCCACGGCGAGTGACCGGAAACCACAAGAAACAAGAGACAGAGAAACACCATGCTCAGAACTTCACGCTATACACCGTGTTCAGAGACCTAGGTGAAAATACCAAATGTTGAACGATAGCTTCCATAGGATCTGCAACGGACCAACGTGAGCAAGAAAAAAGCACGTCATCGACGCGCGCAGAAAAAAAAACTCGACCTTCGTCTGGCATTTCCATCATTTCTTCGCCTTCCTCACCTTCGTCCTCCCAACCATCTTCAAACCCATCCTCCATGTCTTCGCCCACACCGATTAAATTTATGCCATGTGGAATTATCTCAACGTCATCGAGTTGTTCAAGCGGGGGATGGTGAGCAGCAGCCGACACATTGGCAAACGACGGGTTATACGTAACATAGATGGCGTCCTGCGTGATCTGCAGGCAGGATATGGTCGACAGAAGGAGTGCGTTGTCGAGATGGGACAGCCGGGAAACGGTCACCGGACTCGAGTCGTGCGGACGCTCGGCGGTCACGAGGCAAACGTCGGGAGAGACGACGAATATGCCGTTGCGCTAGAAAACACGGAAAGGTGATGTTAGTTCACGAACCAATGGCGCAAGAAGTGCGATACACACCGTAGCAAGGGCGAATCTCCCATTTCGACCACCCACTGCGAGATAGTATGAGGTGTTACCACTGGCGGAGGAAGGGGAAAGTTGGAATTTGAGGATGACAGCGATATCCCGATGGTGGACAGCATTTGATTCAGAAAAGAGGCGCTGAAAATCAGGGAGGATGACCAATCCGCCGTTTAAAGTGAGAACAGCAAGTTCATCCCCTTGAGGCGATACATGGCCTGGAAAACAAACCTTTGTCGGCGGTATCCAGTGGAAAAAAAAGCAAAGGTGCATACATGCCACAAATCCGCCCAGGTAAGAACCAGTGGCATGATTATGGAGGAGTAATTGGGGTTGGACGATGGATGAGGCCATTCCACGCTGTGGTAGCACACTCCACGTTGCGGTGGATAACTCCCTCGGAGACAGTTGGTACAACAATTCCCCTCCCTCCCGTGAAAAGATGCGCAATGTATTCTCTCCGCAGATAAACACGTACAGGTCATTGATTTCGACGTACCTGATGGAACCCAATCGCTCGTTGTGATGTATTCGTTGAATATCCTCAATGGTCGAAATTAATTGCGATCTCGGGACATCCCAGACAAACGCATTGTCCTTGGATGCACATAGAAGGGTAGGGTACGAGAAACGGAATGCACGAGAGAGCTCTGGCATGCGCAAGAGTGCCCAGGCTTTGAAATGACCCCGGTGGCAGTTCACTGAATTGTATTTTTCTGCAGCTTGAACGGATGCATCAAGCATCATTTTGTCCGGGGGGGATATTGATATTTCTGAAGGGGGATTTCTGTTCACATCAACAGCACGTCTCCAGACTTCCTTGCAATTGTCGCTTCGATTGAAGACGATGTAACCTCGATCGTATTCGCAGTGGGCATATCGGACTGTGTGGCTCTAAAAATAATGCGCAACACGCACTTCTGAGGCGGGTGAAGAATGATAAACAGAAGGGCTGACCGAAGGAAGCGACCACAATACGTGATTGTTTCTGATATCACACACAGATAGACCACCTGTCTGGTGGGTCGCGATGACCAAGCCGAGTTCGTAATCGACCTTGAATCTATGTACGGTCGTTCCCGTCGCCGACAACTCCCGAAGGATAGACGGTGCTTTGCCACGCCATCCTCTCTCGATTTCTAGTTGTCTCCTGCCTGAAGAAGAGACGATCAGCTGAAATAATTATCTGAGACATAAAAAGAGCGGACAGTATGTTTTCCAGTCTCTTGTAACTGAATCGGAACATAACTGGTCCTCGTCGATGAAATGATGGAGCATTGCTGCATTTCGGTACACGGCTGGTTCGTTGATCGTGATCAGGTCATTCCAGGCATGCGATACCAGGCTGATGGAGTACAATGACTGCAACGGAAGACGAGATATCGCATGCAAAGCAATTTCTGCTGGCAATAATTGCAACATGGCAGATGAACGAGATGAACGACTCCATGAAAACAGGCCGATTGAATGATTACTACATCCCCATAAACACGTGATCCTATCAAATTGAAATTATCACGTGATGCGTGATATTATCGCACGTGCGCTACCTAGTCAATTGCGGTGTTGCATCATTTCTTGTTTCATCGTCGAGTATTTATTCCTCTTCCTTCTGGCCACATATAGCTGTGAAGATGTCTTACCTGTCGCCTACAGCTTTAAAAAATCTCAAGGGGTATGCCTACAAATCGGTGGACGAGTATGTTTACCTAAACCCGCACCAACCATGTGATTTTAACAACCGTACAGGTCTCTCGTGTCTCGATACGTCCTGGCGCCCTACTGGAATTGGTTCATCACTCTTTGGCCGCGGACTGTCGCACCAAACGTAGTATGTTGTCGGGCAGCCCTCTATTTCTGGAATAACTTCTATCTGTCGTAGATAACACTCTCAGGGCTCGTTATAGTCTTGCTCAACGTCTTAACATTATTGATCTACGACCCACTTTACTATACTGACAATGACGGCGCAAGTCTCCCGCGATGGATATACTTTACGTGCGTTATCCCACCCATCGCTCCGCGTGTCCCACTCATCCCGACTTAGATGGGCCATTGGTTTGTTTCTGTACCAGAGCTGTGATGCCGTAGATGGGTGAGGTATGCTATTTTACGCACGAGCTCGTACTGATGTACAGGGAATACAAGTAAACAGGCCCGCAGGACTGGTATGGCTGGCCCGCTAGGTGAATTGTTCGATCATGGTATGTACAAACGTTCATCCAGCCCTCTCGTAGATAAATATCGACCTATCATGCAGGCTGTGATGCTCTCAACACGACGGTACCGCCGTTATTCTTCAAAATTTATATGACGTAATGTTCATGCGGTTTGTAGTTAGAAGTTATTTTAGTTTCAAGGGCCCTCAACCTTGGCCGTTCTTGGTGGACCGTCGCATCTCAAACCGCCACCCTCGCCAACTTTTACCTGACTACATGGGAGGAATACCATACCGGAATTTTGTACCTCGGACCATTTTCCGGACCTGTCGAAGGCATTTTGATGATTATTGCCATCTACATCGTTTCCGGCATCTTTGGCGAGTGTCCCGTCGTCGGTTGGATACTTTGAGACTTAATGGTTGCACAGGACCCTCATTTTGGGATCAACGCTTCCTTGCCTTCACCCACCTAAATCGTATACCAAAAGCGGTCGAACTCATCCCGGACATTGGCCTGAACGAGGCTTTCATGGTGTTCGCCGGATTTGGTCTCGCTTTCAACATCGTGTCGAGGTACGGTCTCACGTTAGAGCGTACCGAACGTCACTGACGACCGCCAGTTACTGGAACGTCTACAAGGCGATGCGAACCGCCGGCAAGTCATGCCTCAAACCGCTCGTGTTCCTCATTCCATTTGTCGCATCGGCATTGCTCCAGATCCTCTGGTTACTCCACTCGCCCTTTAATCGCTACAGCATCATGCATTCGCCCCTCTTCCTCCCGTTCATCTGTGCTTGGGGTCTGCAGTTTGCACACCACGTCGGACGGATGATATTATCCCACGTAACGAACGCGCCTTTTCCTTGGTGGAACTCGATATGGATATGGAATGCTATTGGCATCATCGATGCTCATCTCCCTGATCTCCTTCATCGGTACGTCTCGTCTGGAACCATCATCAGCTTGGTAACCTCTTTGCTCACGCGCTCATATATATAGACCGCCTATCATCCAGTCGACCCCAAAACACACCGCTCTGTTTGTTTACCTGACGCTCGCCGTCTCCTTGTTGGCGTACGCCCGATTTTGTACGCTGGTGATCAGAGACATCACAGAATATCTCGGCATCGCATGCTTTACGATGCGCAAGAGGGATGCAGAAGGGGTCTGGCGGAATACCCGCGATATCCAGCAAGACGGGCTGTCGAAACGTATGTGACGACGCACGTTTGCATTTGAAAAAAAAAATCGTCTTCATTCCTATTCGCTAGACTTCATTTCGCCACGTATCATGCATCATGCACATCCTTAGATTAATTGTTCATCTTAAATTAATAGTTTTCCTGTCATAGTCTAGCCCTTGTTGAGCGTCCACGTTCGTAACGAACGGGGCGCATGAATCGCCAAATCAAAAATGAAAATATCTATGGTATGAGAGCGACAGCGCACGAGAAGTCTAGACAAGCCGTCCGCTCGACCAGTTGCGATACGTTGGCGTCTGCTTGATCCAACCGACGAGCTCCTCCCGCCTGATCTTGGTGCCCAGATCCGAAGCCTGCACCTTGACCTTTTTCCCCTCCACAAACTCCCACTTTTGCTCCTTGACGGTGACGAGCCCTTGTTTTAGCTCGTCCCCGCCCAATAAAACGTCGAACGGCACTTCGTCCCTTTCAGCAGCCGCAAACTGGGCCGGCAATTTCGGCTTCTTCTTGGCCAGAAAATCCGTCTGAAAAAAAAAAAAACATACGCGTCGACGCGTCCCGTCATCCGACGGCCAAAGAGGGCCAGCGACGTACCTTGATCCCAGCCTCTCTCAGCTCCTGAACCAGCTTGATCCGCTCCTCCAACAACCCATCGCCCACCGCAATCACGTATGCCATCGTCTCCTTGCTCCGCATGCCCTTGTCGACCCACCTGGGCCACACGAGCGCGAATATCCGGTCCAACCCGATGCTCACGCCGATGCACGGACATTGGGCGCTCTTCTTGCCGTCCCCGGCTGCTGCAGACGTGAACGCGCCCACGAGATTGTCATACCGTCCACCGGCTGCGATGGAGCCGACGCCGACCTTGGATTCGTCCACCTCGTCCTCGTCTTCCGCCTCGTCTGCCTTGGGCTTCTTCGTCTTCTTTTTGGGAGGTGCGGGTGCGATTTCCGAGGGCGTGGGTACGTTGGAGGTAAAACCTGGAGGTGCCGAGGCCGCCACGGTAGCCTCGTAAATGATTCCAGTGTAGTAATCGAGACCGCGGGCCAGGGACATGTCAAACGAAATCTGCGCGTCCGTGAGGAATGTTGTTGTCAGGGTAGGTATATGCACGCACTTTGTCGAGAACTTTGTATGCGCCAAGAAGAGTGAACAATAGCTCCATCTCGAGGATACCCTCCTTTGCATTTGGATTCGACATCAATTTTTCGTCGGCTTTGAGTTGGTCCAGGAGAGAAGGTCCGCCTGATTGGTAGTCGGTCGTCAAAGACTCGATATTATTTGAATGGAACGTCCGACCTTTGAGTTTGACATACTCTCCAATTCTGTCTGCGACTTCGGGACTCAAACCCTTTTCGTCCGTCATTTCCTTCTTGACGTCTGCCCAAGGCAGCTAGCAAAGTCAAAGGTTGATCACGCGAACGTCATCTGAATCGCCATGCGCAGGCGCACCTTGTCAAGTTTGTCCACGGCAGAAGAGATTGTGCGTATCTTTTCCGGCGATACGCCGCACGTCTCAAAAATACCGTCTAATATCTTGCGGTTATTAATCTATTCCGCAGCATGAATGAGAACGGATCATACGGTATCACTGGATGAAACCCCTCACCTTGACCGTGAACTCGCCCACGTCCAAACGCGTCAGAATGGTGCATAGCAAACTGACGATCTCCGCATCCGGAATCATCGGATCCCACACGCCTACAATGTCCAGATCCTGAGCACGTACACGCCGAGTTAAAACGACCTCTCAGACGACGGAGACAAACTCACTGCTTGCATAAACTCTCTCATCCGCCCCTTGGACATGATGGGGCTGTCTCTCCGATATACCTTGCCGACCTGCCAGATCTTGCCCTGAACCGTCGCGCCAGACATGGCCAGGTACCGTGCCAAAGGGACGGTGTGATCGTAACGAAGCGCGAGCTGCTCGCCGCCTTGGTCCATCAGATCGAAGATGAGCTTGGAGTCTTCGCCGTACTTGTCCGTCAGCACGTCCTTGCGCTCGAACACGGGAGTGTCCAGACAGCTCCCTCCGTACGACGTGAATACGTCCTTGACGATACGTTCAATGTGCTCGCGACAGAACATCTCGGTCGGTCCATAGTCTCGGGTGCCCTAGAAGGACGGACGTCTGGTCGAGCCAGCAACGGATCACGCGATCGCTCACCTTGGCAGTCTTGAGCAACAGTCGCTCTTTTTTCTTTCCAGCAGACCCAGAGGCCGCCTCAGCCTTGCCGATCGTGCCATGCGCTTGCTTGAGCTCGCTGAGCTTCTTCCTGGCGGCGTCGAACGCAGAGGGGTCGGTGTTTTGCAGTCTGAGCTCGTTGACGAGCGCGGTTTGCTGTGCGATTTGAGCTGTGAGGGATTCGGTGGACATGGCGCGCGCTGTGATGCGGGTCAGCGATCGATAAAAGCAAGTCCGCAGTAGGGCATGACTAGCATTCAACATCAAATCTGATTTGGATACAAATTCATAAATTTAACATGTCGACTTCGAGGACCCCGAACACCCCTTACTTGAATCCCAATCCAAGTACCATTCGAACGCGGCGTGCGCATCTCCAAGCAACGTGCACAAGAGCGCCTTTTCCGTCTCTGAAAACTGTCCGTCCTCGCCGTCCTCATCTATCGCCAACCGAGACAACGACAGGTCGTCGGCGCTCATCAGCTGTTCCACCACCTTGTCTACCCATCGTTTCCATACCCCGCGGGTAGCGTTGATATGCGGCAGGCACGCGTGCAGGATTCCCAGACGGCGATCTTGCCCCTCTTGCGCCGAGGAATCCTTGACGTCGTGGAAGAGCAACAGACACACCAAAACTGCCATCGTCGGCCTTGTCCCAACGCAAAACCGCTGCATTCGTGGATTCCCGAGCGTTCGAAACAGAAGATCGGCCTGGATTTTCTCCGTGTCCAGCGAAGAGAGGTAGTAATTGTACATCCACGAAGCACAGAGAGAGACGATGAACAAGATCTGACCAAACAGGGTGCCTTGAGGGATGAGCAGGAGCTCGAGGATGAACTGAAACGTGAACAGGAAGAGGCACACGACACCCATGGCGGAATAACTCTGGTGAAGACCACGTCGAAATCTGCTCCTTGTCACCCAACCGGTATCCAGTTCGAAACGTGCTCTCGTGATGACGTTGACGCCCCCTTCATCGCCTTTGACCACGACTACGTTGTCTTCTCCAAGCAGTATCCCAGGTGGGGGATCCGCTACTGAATTTCGAACAGTTTTCTTGATCATGAGTCTTCCTCTGCCACTGACGAAAGTGGCGAGACCGCTGGCGATCATCCCGAGCAATATCATCGAGAAGCTGTACCAATCATATACCAGCGCGCACATGGTGCAGGTCGTGATACTGATTGTCATCGGAATGAGCCCAGAGAGGGCATGTGACAGAGGAAGTTGTTCGATGGGGGCGTTGTAGTCGACCGGGCCCATGTCGAGGTATGCAACATTGATCGGGTTCGTCAACCTGCCTGGAACCATCACCGCGTCCATCTCCATGCTCCTTTTTACTGCAAGATATGCTAGATGCCCTGTGTGCACTGTCGTTCCAGACAGTGCTGCAATATACTTGGGCCCCGTTCTTCCGTCGAGCCCTAGACCTAACAAGACAGGCGATGGGTCGCTTGGGGGATGCCACCCGTCCCATGCTCGTGGATTCGCCATGCGTGCAAAGCGTGCAGCAAACGAAAAACTCCCCGGGCAGTTATACCATCCAAGCCACCGCCTGCCTTTGTAGAGGTGGACGGTGGCCATGGCGGCGATAGCTTCCTCGCCCCCAAAGAAGCTGGCTACTCCGGACAGGTTGAGCGTGAACTTGGAATCCGCGAGAGGTGTGCTGAGGGGAGGCATCAGTGTCAGCGTTAGTTATCTTGTTTTCCGATGACATATTAACCTTATGTATTCCGGACCATCTGCAGGACATTGTGTATCTGAGCCTGTTTGGATGATCTCCGTCATCGAAGCCTTGACGGTCAGAGATTAGCATTGTTTGTAGTTGTGTGCGCATATTTACCCGAGTCGCCACTCCGTTCTCGCTTCTCTTCAACGCTCACCGACGGCGACCTCGACGGCGACGACGACAGCAAAAAGATACTCAACAATGGATGACGGTACGTCTTCAGCATCAGCTCCGACGACGACAACAATTTCTGCATTCGATGTTTTCTGCGGCAACAACCCGCCTCAGCACAGTGGACTCCCACCGCGCTTTCAGCACTTGCGTTTTTGAAAACGACGCTGGGGATTCAGTATCTCTCTCTCTCTTTCTCTTTTGCTGGTGGTCAGCTCAAGGCTGGCGTCTCTGACACCGCACTAGCCTCCGCCTTTTTTCCCATTCTCTGCTGTTCAGCATAGTCACGGCACAGCCCTATCTCCCCACCCATTTCTCTCCCCCTGTCCTCTCCTCTCCTCACCAACTCGCCAATGAATCAACGTTGATATTTTTCTCTTCCCCGTTCGCGGTACCCCTCTGGCGCCCTCTTGTCTTTATTTTCGTCAGCTTGGAACTCTCAAGATATTGCTCCGTCTGGGATCAGCATCCCAGCAGACGCAAACATGAATGGTGGCCCACCTCACGGTGATGAACCCAGTTGGAACACTGGTGTTCGGTCGCCCGGCCGTGATCGCGGTAGCGAGCTTCCCCGTCGCTCCAGCCGAAGCAGGAGTCCCGGGCGCGATGACCGAGACCGAGGGTACGAGTCTTGCCCTCCTCACCTTATGTCTCTGTGTAACTATTGGTTCACGCAGTGGCCGCGAAGGAGGTCTTAACCCAGGAAATAACCTCCATGTCTCGGGTTTAAGCCACAGGGTCGATACCCGCGACCTCGAGCAGACCTTTGCTAAAATTGGCCGTGTATGTCTCTGTTTTCTTCGTTTCACGTTACCTTTGAGTCCGCGTCTCCGGGGTGGAGATAGTGTGCCTGCTGACGATGAATTGCCTTCCAGGTCAAGAAAGCGTCCGTTATGTACGACCCTCACACTCGCGAATCTCGTGGGTTTGGTTTCGTTACTATGGAGACCGCCGAGGAGGCAGATGCTGCGATCACCGCGCTGAACGCGACAGAAATCATGGGTAAAATCGCCACGGTCGAAAAGGTGATGTCGTGTTGTTCTGCCTTATGTCACAGGTATTGATTGTCGTTGTTTTCAACATCAGGCGCGCCGTGGGCGTGCACGGACGCCTACACCTGGACGCTACTACGGTCCACCAAAGCGCCACGACAGTGCGTTTTCGTTTATTTTATTGTAGAGACGCAGTCTCAGACTTCACGTAGACGAGCGACCTTATGATCCCCGGCCGTACGACAGCCGCTACTCGCGCGACTATGAGCATCGAGGTGGCCGTGGTGGACGTCACGAAGACCGCCCACGTGGCGACTATGAGCGTGGCTACCGGGAATATGATCGCGGCGGGTACGAACGAGGATATGGAGGTGGACGCGAATATGATCGTAGCGGCCGCTATGAGGACAGAAGGTACTAGTTCGGGTAAACATGCGAGGCTGAAGCCCATTTTATGTCTTCCCCCGGCTCATGTGCCGCGTGTGTTTCACTTGTGTCTGCCTATTATGCTGGTAATCCCCGTAGTGTATTCGATGAGTCGTCTATGATACGAGTTCAATACGAGTTGTTTTCTTTTATATTCGCTTTGTCGCAGACCAGGCCTTTTTTTCTCTCGAATTCGCGCAAGCTAGCCTATAGCAAACAATCCAACGTGCGTTCCTCCCCACGCTTCCATCGCGATGACTCGTACTGGTTCAAAGTTCCTCAAGCTTCGTTGTCAGGGTGTTCTCACAAGCATCACAATGTCTAAATCATTTGAACGTTTTAAATTTAGATTTTGTTTTATTCAAGACGTACGTTATATATATAACCGGGTTGATTCATAAAGTCCCCGCAGGTCTAGGTTTGTCACTCCGTCTTGCATTCTTTGTTTCTTGCTGCTTCTGGTAGTAAGCAACAGGCATTTCCTCATCTTTATTGGTTCAACTGTAGTGATCTTGATCCTACGGATGTATGCAATATGGAATGGGTCCAAACCCATCCTCCTGGCTATTTAACTTATCATTGCGGGAGTTTTCATCGATTTGAACAGCGTCTGTTGGGTATGGTATGTTTCAATAATTATCTGTCGCGGTGCAATACTTATATATATATATGCAGCTCCCCAATTCACGGTCGCTCGTGTCCGTAAAATTTTCTCATCGCAAAAATACATTCGTGGGCTTCCGACTTGTGCATCCAAGTCCCACGATTGTTTCTTGCTACAGCACTTTTTTTCTTGTCATCACGCAAAAACTTTGAGAAGCAATCAGTCGAGATGTACAGAGCAACGAAAGAGTGGCAGCTAAACCGATACACGAAATTGCTCGTGAGAGATGGCCTTCTTGATTTCATCGCGTACGCCTCTCTCTCTGATGCGACAGACATGGATCACTAAAATCGAAAGCACCGTGGTCAGCCATCTAAATCGATTCAGTGTTACTGCCCTGTTGATCATGATGCCTCGATTCGTCATCAACGGCCGCTGGAACGCGATGGACACTGGATTCGGCATGTCGTCATAACCAAATCCACGCTGCGATCGAATTCAACGTTGCATCAGTCCAACGTCGATCTGTAGATTTGAAGGCGTACATGAATTGGATGTCATTCCACTCGAAGAGCTGCCATGGTGGGGGCCAGGAGAGGTCGCATGCGTGGGCAGAGACAAGTCAGACGCGGAGATGGGGAGCATGAAACGTGGAGATTTGCGATCTTGGACGATTCGAATGCGTACGTCTGTCACGGCCTGGCTCTTGGCCAGTCGTGTTGTCCGATTTCTTGCACTTTCCCATTGAAAGAATCACTAAGTGGAGCGGCTTGTGTACGCTCCAAGCTATTTTGGCTTCAGTTTCATGAGGAAATAGAGTGGAACAATAAACACCAGTGCGGTCGAAATAAGCTTCAGCTCCGCACCTTGCCCATCATGTGTATCATGATTCTCGATCGAGTCCACGATAGTTAATCTTGGCACATCTGGTTCCAGATGCCACTGCTACCGCTATCGGGTATGCGTGCAATGCGTAGAATCACATGCTGCAAAAGACTAGATTGCCATTGTCAGGGTCATTACGATAGTAACCGTGGTGCGGCATCGAACTTGCGTGGCCTGGCGCAGTAATGGCACGACGGCGGCAATATCGACTGTTCTCGTTCCCATCAACACAAGCTTTATATATCTGACGTGGAACCTCCTAGCAGACCCACTTCGCGATGCAGCTCACGCCAGGCATACGTTACATAGGCCGTCGGATGGTCTCAGTCATTCCGACACTTCTCGCTTTATCTTTCCTCGTTACGAGACTGCTCGCGTCGGCGGGAATAACGGCGTCCTCGGGCGTGGGAGCCTCGATTGTTGCATGGTCTGTTACTCTACTGTTCGCTCTGACCGCACACATCGTCGCCGTCGAAGTATCGCAACGCCGAGGAGCTGCAGCGTTGGGGGCAAGACTGATACCACGCATTCGGGGATACTTGCCCGGAAATGTGGACATGCTGTTTGACTTGGTGGGCAGGGCGGAAACGGACTACATAGGTCAGTCGTCCAAATCTAGTTTTGTCATAATCACCGCTGATGGACTTTTAGGTGAACCTATATCGGAGCAAATACAGCTGCATGGACCTGTCCTCAACCTGCGATTCTTCTGGGAGGACGTCATGTTTACAACTGAACCTCACATCGTCAAGGTAGTTCACAGCTTCTAAAATGTCTGTCGTCACCTTACCTTTGTATTTCATTCCTAGACGATATTGGCAACTGACTTCAATAACTACGTCAAAGGCATGTATTACATGCGCAGTCTCCTGGGTTCAAATATAAACTTTCCCACAGGAGACAAGTTTAAGGAAACGGCTGTTAATGTGTTGGGGACGGGCGTATTCAACTCTGATGGTGAGTTTTCGGTCATCAAATGATCGTGAACATACTCTGATGAGCAGCACAGGAGACACATGGAAGTGAGTCGACCTCCTTTCAAGGTGTCCTTTGTCAACAACTCGTTTAGATTCCATCGTTCTATGGCTCGCCCATTTTTCAATATCGACAAAATCAGCCATTTCGACATCTTTGATCGTCATGCTGAGACTGCTATTTCACTAATGAAGGAGCGGTTCCATGTTGGTCTTGCGGTGGATTTTCAAGTGCGTGCATAGATACCGTTTCCCTCGTGTTTTACTCATTTAGTGCATCAGGACGTCGTCTCTCGCTTCACGCTTGACTCTGCCACCGAGTTCTTGTTTGGACATTGCCTTGATACGTTAGAGGCCGGATTACCTTACCCTTACAACGTTTCCGACCCTAGCGTGATGCCCAAAGACACGAACAAAGCGTTGGACTTTGCAGCCGCTTTCAATGCGGCCCAGCATGTCCTCTCAAAACGGAATATCATCGGAGCGTCATGGCCACTTTTCGAAATCCTTCAGGACCCTACGCGGGAGCCAATGAAGGTTGTTGATGCTTTCCTTGAGCCCATTTTGAAGGAGGCGATCGCGAAGCAGAAGGAGACCCAAGGGATCCCTGATGCGGAAAAAGAATTTGATGGCGAAACCCTGCTAGACTACTTGGTACGACAGACGACAGGTGTGGAATGACGTAATTTTATCTTTTCACCTTTCATAACGTGATGGTTCAGACATCAAGATTCTCAAAGATGAAACGCTCAACATCTTGCTGGCTGGCAGGGATACGGTGCGTGTGCTTTGGTCTCTGTCGAACAGTAGGATCTTATGCACCTTAGACCGCATCGACTTTGACGTCTGCTATCTATTTCTTGGCCATGCACCCGGACATCTTGCGCCGTCTGAGAGAAGAAATTATGGAAAAAGTTGGTCCTACGCGGCGCCCAACTTATGATGATATTCGAGAGATGAAGTTCCTTCGGGCTGTGCTGAACGGTATGCATCAAAAGTGGAATCTCGAAGCTTTGAAGTATTGACTCACTTGCTGTAGAAACTTTGAGACTCTTCCCCGCCGTGTATGTCCGCGCCATAGCACTATTGTCTTTCATTCGCTGATGCTTAACCTTCCTATTTCCAAAAGTCCTTTTAATGTGCGGTAAGTTTGTTTATTCTTTCGTCTTTCCTCGAATGAGTGCTGATCAAGTAACGCTGATCAGGGAGTGCGTCAAGGACACCACCTGGCAATCATCAGACCCGGATGCAAAGCCGTTCTTCGTCCCCACTGGAACCACGTAAGAGACTCGCGTCTTCGCCTGTCCATTCACGAACCAACGATCTCCCAGCGTTACCTATTCAGTCCTGTTAATGCATCGGAGGACAGACCTCTGGGGTCCCGATGCGCTCGAATTCGATCCAGATCGATTCCTTGACGATCGGCTGCGCAAGTATCTCACTCCAAACCCGTTCATCTTCCTTCCTTTCAACGCTGGTCCACGCATCTGCCTCGGACAACAGGTGCGTGCCCATCGTGCGACTCTCCGTTCTGACGAGCTCACGCCGTGACGCCAGTTTGCCTACAACGAGATGTCGTTCATGCTCGTCCGTTTGTTGCAACACTTTTCGTCGGTCACGTTGTCCGCCGAGTCGCTCGATCCTGCTTCCCGTCCTCCGGAGACGTGGGCGCGTGGACGAGGGCGACAGGCGATCGAGCAGTTTTATCCCCGGAACCACTTGACTTTGTATGCCAAGGTATGGATTGATGTTCTGCCATAGAACGGGCATAGATGACCCCCCTCGTTATTTATAGGGTGGTCTGTGGGTGAAGATGGAAAGCGTGGAAGCGTAGCGTGATGTCTAGAAAAAAGGGACGTAACAACTCAGTGGAATGGTAAATGAAATATTTTATTTGTATATTTTCATGTCGGCGTCGAGTAAGTATTCAAGCTCGGCACATTTTTCTTTAGCCTTACTCGCGATCGTTGCAAAGTTAGGTTTATTGAAGTGGATGAAGCACCAGCCCAGTGTACAGATCGGAAGTCACTCATGTACGAGGACACAGATGGGAGTGTGCAGGACAAAACACTACCGACCGTTAAGTTGTCTACGAGTCCAGTGCGGCGATGCAATACGACAAGAAAAGAGAGCAACCACGCAAATGACAAAAATATTTCCCCCGCACACAGTCATGCTGTACCGATACCCCACACCTCGAGCCCAACACACTCAAACAAGACCTCGCCCTTGGGCTTGACCACGCCGCTCCGCTCCTCTGGCACAGGGACACACAGCGGCGGGTTTCCAAACGTCGGGCAGGGCGCCGAGGAGCCTTCCAAAAGGGACGCGTCGACGTAGAGGCCGTAATGGCCATCCCTATCTGGGTGAGCATTCTACGTAAAACCGACACTTTGAAAGAGACTCACCCGCCTCCAAACGAGATGAATTCTGACTCACACAAGGCTACATACTCGTTAACGCCCGTCCAGGGGTACACCTCAAGCCGTCCCTGCCACTCCCCGTCCACCGGTGACTGATATCGCCAGAGGAACCTACCCAATGGCCCTTGCTGAGAGGGAGAAAACCGTAAAAAATTACGACAGCTTACGATTCACCGGATCCGTAATACCCTCCCTTTCCCAGCTTGATGCCTTCACTCAGCCACGCTCCGAAGAGGGTATCACGCACATCACGAATGACCAACAGGCCGCCTTTGGGTGGGTTCGGATGTGCACGCGTCGGTATCCGCGGTTCGCATCGCGAATAGAGTGTGTTGATCGATATCCCGTGTTGGTCAATTGAATACAGGAGCGTCCAGTGCCGCGGAAGCCTGGTCAACGCGGACAGATGCGGTCGAATCTGCCGGTGAAAGAAAATGGATCAGTGGCAGGGCACGTCCGCGTTCTGGCCGCGTACCAAGTCAGCCATATCTTCAGTGAGCACCCGAGCGGTTCCTTCCCATCGCCCAACGAGCGTGACGCCTTTTCCCTTGGCGTGCGGCATATGCGCCGCCATCTTAGTCCCAGCAGCGGCCCCCAACCCGATCGGATCCACGAGACCGCGCTTCTCCTCTTGCTCGAGAGCCTCAGAAAATCCGCGGTCCCACGCACGATCACCTGCGAATCCCGGCGCGCCCGTAGGAGGCACATAAGGCGTCGATGCGAACGGCGACCCGTGTGAGAGCGTGCTGCTCGCGGCAGGGGTGAACCATGTGAATGTGCTCGGTACAGAAGACGGGGTCGGTGCCGCCGAGCGGGGACGCGAGGGCAACATCGATACAAAACTAGACGAGATGCGCGACATCGTTGCGTTTTTGGGATGTGACAACGATGCGGACGGCGATGACGACGGAGGTGGAGGAGATCCAGAGGTGGGCAGCGATGTCGTCGATCCGGTCGATATTGACTCGGAAGGCGGGGATGCGCTCCCGCTCAGACGCGGTGGAAGTGGGATGCGCGCTCGAGAGGGACTAGGGGCGACTCTGACGCTCCCTCCGCGACCTACGCGGATGAGTTTGGGATTGCTCATCTCCGATGCAAGTGCCTCGGCGAGCGCGTCGTCGGTGGTCGTGGGTATCGGGATCGGGATGGGAGCCACGTGGGATGCAGAACAGGTCGGCGGAGGGGAGGGCGGATTCGACGTGGCGTTAGTATGGACAAAGTACATGGGGTCGTCCTGGTGCTCAAGCAGCTCTTCAAGAACCTCTTTTCGTTGACGTTCTGCGGCGGTCTTGGCGGTAGACGTGAACTGATCAAAATAGACCAGCGTGAGATTGCTCGGATCCGGGGACGTGGGGTGGGGCTGGGGAGTAGCACCCCAAGTGGCATCGAGATCATGCGAGAGCGGGTCCTTCGAAGGCGGGACGGACACAAATGCACCAAAGTCGGAGTCTTGGGTCAACTTTCGTGGACGGGGCATGATATCGGGAGACTGCACCGCAGTCGTGGAGGTTGGGGTAGCGGGCGGAGTGGCGGGCGAGAAGAGAGTCGCAAAACGATCAATTTCAGCTTCACTGAGGCCGCATTCGGGCGAACTGTCTGGAAAAGGCTGAGACGATTGCTTGGACATCTGCAAGAGGTGAACGAGCGACGCTCCAAGATAAGCTGATACGCACCTTTGGGCACGACTCGGATCCAGATATGCGGGCTAAACGAACGAACGAGTTAGCAACATCACAACTAGACACTGAGCAACAGCGCACGATATGGCAAGTGCTACAAGAACTTGAAGGCTCCTCGTCGCGTCTCAGGTACTTAGTAACCCCGTGGCACAGCCACATTACCTACCCCATGTTGAAATGATGTCAACGTGGGCACCGCATGGCAACGGAAAAGTGCCCACGGGGATTCCGGAAGTACCCTTCGTACCCACTCCACCTGTGGGAGTGTACCTGCGCTCCAGGTATAGTACTATCTGACGGCGTTCCCGTCGAGCAGGCCCTCCCCCCACTCGTATACCCCATCCGCAACCAGTCTATCCGGGGTCGCGCCGTTTGGCCAACTCACTCGATAGTGCGTAAGACTGGAAGCTGGTACCCTGAACGGCATTGGAAGGGCGATGGTCGGGGTAGCCTGATGAGAACTTTCGCAGGTTCGAAACCATGCCCATCCATCCCCTCACCCGTCCTTGCTCGTACTGTATGTGGTGTCCTAAGTGGCCCACAGTCCAACCCCAATCCTGGGTGCCAGACGGACGAGCAAACGGGCAGCCCAAGCATTCCTCCTTCACACACAGACATAGGACGGCCATAGTCCGTCACTCTGTGCTAAATAACGCTCTGTATCACGCAGCAACCGACCTGGTAAACAAATTTGGGTTTCAAGTTACAGGCACCCGTAAACTTGGAATATTTATTCGTTGCCGTTTGGCCCTTGGTCACGTCTCGAAATCCATTTCTGCGTCAAATTAAGCACTAGTATACATAGCCCTGGCTTTCTAAAACGTCTGGTCTCTGCATGGTGGTCTAAGGTTGGTACTTCAGCGCTCAGCCTTGACGTTATGTGTGATGCACGCACACAATAGTAGTACATGACTTACAAACTAGCAGGTATGTTTACTTTGGCAATCGCCTTTCGGACACAGTTCAATATTCAGGTTTGATACTCCTGTTTCCACATTCGCTTTGCGAATGAGTACGCCCTCACCCAGACAGGCCCACCCATGCAACTCTCCAAGGGGAATTCCACCCTCTTCGTCCATGTTCTCTCCCACAGGACCTGGAGCAGCGATGATTCGATCGTGGAGATGGTGAATAATTGACTGGGAATGCTGAACGCAGTCAATCATGTTCCGGCGACCATTGATGTCATGGTCATGCATACAGCTGCGAAACACGCCACGAATAGGAAATCAGCACGATACTATTCTGATATTTGGGCCAAGGTACGATCAGTATTTTCTTTTTAAAAAAAAGAAGGGAAAAATAAACATACATAATAAAATAAACAAGGCTGTCTCTCATGAGCAATTGCATGTATCAGTTTGGCCGCCATTGCTCTTAAGGTCTGCATGACGGCGAGAAGAAGGCTATAGCTAGAACCAATTGCGAGAGGTGGATATACACGAAAGACAGCGGTTGGATAACTATGAATGAGTTTTCACAATGTGAGAAGTCAAGGACGTGAACGCGGAAGTTGCATGGACGAAAATTTGAGCTACTGTGCGACAGGCAATGTTGAAACGTACCCTAGCAACACATGCCCAAACCGGTATTGATTCCTATCAAAGCTCCTGGTACAACGACCTGTATCAGGAAGATAGTAACCAGGAGGACATAAAGAAAATAGTTTTGGATCTAAATATGTTGCTCACCATCACAACAATGATAAAAATATATGTATTTATGAAATAAAGTGCAATACCTTTAAAAAATATCCATGTGTTACTATGGTGTTCGGGAAGACAGTGAAAGTGAATTCATGTGCTTACAGCAGAACGCATCATGATGATAGCGTTCAACTTTAATGAAAAAACAAGACTGGCGTAGCGCACCTATGAATTGACAGCTCAGCGCTCAGCACTCGACCAAGTTTGAAGAGTCTCCGCACCACTCACGAAAATATACATCGCGGTGATCCAAGTCCAGCGTTTACACATAGATTCTGTCAGAAATATCTCTTTCGTGGTTCACTGCGTTTTTCATACACAAATATAATTAACCTCGGGATACAGTCAGTACATTGAAAGGCAGCAGGGCAATATACCTTTCTCGGAAAAACGAGGGCTTCAAGAGTAAGAATCTTTTAGTCTGACGAATATCAATGCAGAAATGCATCTCACCGTAATCGTACAGGACAAGGGCAACATGAACGACTGTACTTATCAATAAGCTCGACTAACGTTGGCAGATGAAAGTAACGTAACCCTACGAGATTTAATTGGATATTTCACTGCAACTTCTGCAAGTCAGAGGACATAAGGAAATGAAAGATAGGTCGTGGTGGGAGAAAAGTTCGAATTACTTATTAATTTTAACAACCCATTGCTATCGTATCAAACCATGTGTCAACTCTTCAATTCTGATGCGATACACTTCTTTCATTGCAAGTGATGCCATCGTGTTAGGGCACACACAATTAACATTAACTTACGCAGATAGGATAACATCATTTACCATGAACTGGATTTTTTCTTTGAAGTACTGACTTGCAATGTAGCCAGGACATGAAACGGGAGCCGAATGGTGCGGAAGAGGCCTTAAGAACCAAATTACATAAAGACGCTTTCTGTGGCTATGCTAGAAGCGTGGTAATTCAACTATACTTGCAAGTTGTTGTACTTTCTCAACTCTCTATCAATCGTGCCCTCAGTGAGTCACCGTTCTCGAGTACATCGACCCATCGTAACAATGACGTTCCGACATCGACGCGGCCGGGATGGGGAACATTCAATTTGCAGCGCGACATCTCTCGGTGGCGTTCACCCGGAACAGAACTTCCTCGCCAGCTGTGGCGAACTATGTACTGGAAAGTATGAGTTATGAGATACATGACGAGGAGGCGGACATGGGTGATTCACATACCACATCGTCGACGGACCGACGACGTAGGACACGAACTCCGAGGGCGTACAGACTGTTTCAACTTGGACCAACCTGTACGTACGTATCATAAGTATACGGTAAGCAACCCCATTTCTTACCCCCCCCTCGTTTAAGCCAAGGTCATACGCCGTGTTTCTGGATGCTAAAACGGCCTCTCCTCAGGGGCCCCACACAACACGTTACAGGAACAGGAACTTGGAAGCACACGATCGACGTCAGCCCCGCATTCGATCGATAGATTGAGTGGCGCCGCATTGTCACTGTCACGAGGGTAATCGGCGATCCACCTGAACCACGCGCCACTAGATCTTGCCGCGTGCACTGGATGAGATTTGAGAAACCCAGACGTTCGACTGAACGCCACTCGGCAATGCATTCATGGGACGCGTTTGCTTGCTGAACGGTGATGCGCATCGTTTGGACCCTGTATGCTGGGGTGCGTGGTGCGTGGACGTGAGGACGCGTCTTGTACGGGCGGCCGACAAGGGGTTACATATACCCTCCGTTTGCAGGTCACACGAGAACCCACTAACGAACTCGTTTTCTCGGCGCGATTGCGTCGTCGTCGAAGCTCGAGCACAGGGTCGGGCGAAATCGACCTGTCAACCCAGTCACGGTACATTTCACAAACGATGACGTGGCTACTGACAAGAAGCATCACATCGCTGTCCACATGTCCCAAGAAGAAAGAAAAAGGTCGAATGAATGCCAAGTCTATGATGCCCATGAAAGTACACATAATATGAAAAAAACGCGAACATATAAATCTCAGCATGCGATGATGTATAGATGATGTTGATACAGAAGCCCCAGATACTAAGCGAGGTCAGTGAAATAGGATAAACAAAAGACTCGCTCTGTTCCGGATCGAGACCGAAAAATAGGAAATCCAGAGACAAGAAATCCAGATGACATGACATGACAAACGCGCGACGATCGATGGTCTTACACGGCGTCAATTGAGCAAGAATTAAAATTAAAAAAAACCGAGTCAAGCCGTGATCCCACCGTCGCTGTACCCACGATTCGGCGGAGGCCCCTGCGCAAAGCACCACTGTGTCACAAACGCGTCGTACAGTGATTTGTTACCTGGGCTCCCTCTGCGCCCCTGTGGTGTCATGTCGCCAAGCCGTTCAGGGGGATCGACCAAGCCAGGCACATGATCCAGATCAGCGCGCTCGCGCGACAGCGCTTCAATGTCTCGGCGCAGCTTTCCCGATGACGCGGACCAATCCCAGTCTGCAATGTGTCCCGGTCTTAACGACCCGTCGTCCTCGTTGTCTAACCGGTCGGGCTGGACAGATGTCGCTGGTTGCCCGTTGATGATGACGCGGGGTGCCATCGTCGGTGAAACGGAGGGAGTGGAAAGCGTCGATGATGCGGGCGACGCCGTGTCATCGTCAGAGTGAAACGTCGGTAAATCGGGATTTGTCATTGATGGCGATGACAAATTTCGAGGAGAACGGAATGGGACTGACGACGTGGTGGCCACTGTGGGACGGGCATAGTTGGATAGAGAGAGTTTTCCGGAGCGCACAGGGACGGGCTGCCTATCGTTTTCGTCTGTGGCCGCCTCATTGGGGACGCACGGGACTGAGAAAGTCGAGGTACGCTCTCGGCAAGGTATTGGGAGCGAACGAATGCGAAGTGGGGGCACGGGCTCTGCAGCCTGCGATTAGGAACGTGTGGCACGACATGAACGGAAAAGAGACGGTACCAGAGACTGTTTCCCTGCGAGAAGTGCCTCGGACGGACTTTAGTCCGTTGACTGCGGGTCTGAAAACAATGCAGTAGTTGTTTCCCCGGTTGTTGTCCCACCATTCGCCCCCTGGACCATCCTGGGCTGAACCAGGTTCAGGGTATGAGGAGTCGATACGATAGCGTAATGCGAGCCAAAGCGTGCGGGTGCTCAGGGAGTGAACATAGTCGCCGAGGCGGATGGTGAAATTGAAGCGATCCCAGCCTCTTGCCCTAGGATGACAAGTGGTGGATGGAGGTAGAATGTGGGAGGGCAAGAGAGAGAGGGAGTCGACGTAGCGAGCCCCGACCTCGCTGACAGTTTGCCAGTCATCAAGAGTGAATCGAACGGCGACATTTTTTTTAAAGGCCAGGTTAGAGACAAGAATAGAACCTGCGAGAGAGACTTGTGTGGATGAGCAAGGGGATAGACAGAGGGACTCGAGGATGACATGGGGAGGCGACGCGCTTTTGCACGGAACAGCAGATGATTTTGTGGGGTCGATCTCGTAGCTCATAGCGGGGTGAGCAGGAGGGAATGGATAGGAAACAGGGGGCGTATCTTCGCCCTCTGTTTCGGTCTCGTCGCCGTTCCCGTTTGCGGGGCTGCTCACGGCAGCGGGCCGGGCTGAGCAACGGAATACGCGGACTGTGGCGAGACCATAGTCCTTTTCGGGGAAGTGGACGTTTTTCGCGGGCGTGGCGGGCTCCGAGCGAGCGCGGAGGTGAAGATGCTGGGCCTCGGGGGGCATGCATATGGTAGACGTAGAGGGAGAAGATTTGAGAGAGGACTTGAGGGGTTTTCCCTTCGAGAGGATGGGTGTGGATGTGCCGCGGGAGAGCTGTGGGCGGGGTGGGGATGGAGGGGACGGAGAGCGAGGGAAGGGAACAGATTGGGGATGTTCGTGATCGTTGTCGATGTCGTCGTTGGAGTCATGAGGGGGGATGTGGAAGACCGGCTGATGCTTTCGCTTTGGGAGTGCGCCGAGGGAGTGAAATGTGCCAGCGCCGCGCTCGTCAGAAAACGTGAGAGGCATGAAGAGGAGGAGAAGGAAGAGATTTGAAGTGCGGCCCTTTTTTTTCGAGTGCCCTCATATGCTTCGGCGTCGGCAGCTCGGCTTTGGAATCAGCCTCCGCTTCCATTATCTAGGCCGTATCCATGACACGTTCGCCGGCTCCACCTACTCTATCAGTGCATCTACGAACGATCTTCCGACGCCTGCTATCGAGCTTCTCTCTCCCCATGTCCCTCTCTTTGCCTTTCAAAGCCGCGCTCCACTTACTCATCGTCATTGTCGCGATTGCATCCTCAGCATATGCATAGTCTTTCTTCCTATGTTTCATGCACCACAATTCCCGATTGATTCCGGGCCCTTCTTTAATATGCGCAGTGCTATCGACCTTCCCCGACGGCATTCTCAACCACACGGCCCCCCTCTATTATAATATCGTGTACCCAACTCGCAAATTACGTCACTTACGATCTCTCCCCTGGCGGTAATCCCGACGCGATATCCACTCGGAGTCGTGGTTCGTCCCCTTTCATTCCTTATCTCTTTCTCAGGCTTTGTCTTGTCCAATCAGCATTTTCTCCTGTGCGAACATGCGATCCCATCCCACAACGACCGTCTGGTCGCTCCCACACCGGTCATCTGTCCTCCATTCTACATTCCTGTGTGCACAGTTTCCAGGCCTCTCGGTCCGCATACCCAGTTGCTTCGAAAACAAAAACACCATAATAGGGTTCGTGTGAGTGGGCCCGCACAGTTATTAAGCTTGGTCCTCTCCTCAGGCCCAAACTATCATATTTACACTACCTCGTTTTCGAACACTGTCCTTCTCGACCATGCTTGACCTACCGTCGTCACTGCTAATGACTGCAGATCTGAGTTTGGCCGTTCTACTTCCAATTTCAAAACGAACAATGTTGAAAAGACGCGAACGGTGGTTCTTTGCGCTGACATTGCGGCTTATCGAGGAGTCGGTCGTGAGATGGAGTTAGACGACACCTCCCGTCGGCATGTTTCACCATATCCAGAGTTATGTCCCCGCGTATGATTAGACAGCGATAGGACGGGTGTCTGGACCCTCGGAACCGGTGGCCGATCAGCATACCCGATTGATCGCACCGGGCATTACATTGATATTTGTATTTAATCTTGCATCCGCCGAGCGACTAGCCAAGGACGCACTCACACGGACGGAACCCGTTGGCTCGTAGAAACAAGAACGCGCCGCAACCTTCGCATATGCGGTAGAGAACCCGCGGCTTGCAGCTGTGATAATCGTTACGTGATACCTTGTCCGATCAAGCTGAGACTCTTTTTATGTCGCTGACCCATACTCCATCTGACTGACCTGCCTCATAATTCGAATCAGAAGAATAGAAGAACGCCACATATCAACAAGGCTGCCGCTGCTCGCGTCGGTGTGGCGTTATGGACTGTCTCGGATGGTTTTACTCTGAAACACCCACGTACCCAAACACGTCTCAACGTGTACACGCTGATTTCATGATCCCGATCATGAACGCCTAATTAACGGTATATTTTCGATTATCGAAGTTTATGATGGTAAGATCCCCCTTGTTCGACATACACCATGCTATCAGACAGACGGACATCTCGATGGTCGCGGTTTGTGTGGTTTGTGTGGTACCCTGATATGCACTAGATCATGCACGGCAATACCCGTACCGGCAGCTGAGGTCTAGAATGTACCGCATTTATAGCCTCTTTTTGTTGTGTTTTACGCCCGACCTCTCGTTCCTCACGGTCGCGACCGGCGCTTGCCGCAACGTCAAATTTGGGTCGAGATTTAGATCCTCCGACTAATCGCCCGGACGTACCCGGGTGCCATGATGGACGTCTGAATATTTGAATGAGTGGCGATGTGACAACTGGGCGCAACTCCACACGTTCCAGTATGATCGTTTTACTCCTTTTTCTCGTCCGTCGTGCACGACGGGCGTGTGATGCTGCTCGGCTAATTGCAAGTCGCGTTTGCGATCGACGTGCTTTGGAGCGATCGCACGTCGGGTATTTACGTCCTTATGGGCATAGCATGAGCACTGTACCGAGACGATTCGAGCCGAGATAAGAGGAAGATGCACTGCATTTGACCGTAAATGCGTCTCGATTTTCCGAGCCATCGTGCCGCCGATTCGTACGTCCATCGTTCTCCTTGCTAGCGCCCTCGTCTGCCGAACCACATCCGCAGCATGAGGAATCTTGCGCCTTTCTTCTGTAGGGGACCGTGCGCTCATCCTCCCTATTTACCCTCTCAGGCTTGTCGATTTTTTGAGGACCATCGGCAGCTGCAGGGCAAACAGAAGAACAGCTGACGAACGGGCAACGAAGTTAGATATTAGACCTTTTCGTCTACACCCGCGAGACCGTGGTGCGTCGATTTTTTTCCGTCTTGTCTTGTCTGCATTATCAATCGGATGACAGCTGCTCACTCAGGTTCACGGCGGGCGCGCGACAAGGAGCCTATGTCGTTCCCAGGAGCGAATATAGACCTAGGCATCATCAGCTACAGCTTATGATTCCACGGCTCGGACGATTTATCACGTTAGAGATGTGCAAGACGGAAAGACGCGTGTATGTTGCTCGGATGATCCGGACCGTCGGACCGCCGGGGCGCTTACTCGTCGGAGGCCAGTTTACCATCCTCTACATATGTCAATTCTCGTATGTACTCGGATCTGCTGGAGCACACACGTTTGTCCAAGCCTCAAAGATAGGCACCCCATCGCGTTTGTCATTTGCCAGAGTTTTTAAAAAAAGTCAATGTACACCCCTTGCTGACAAGTGACAAGGGACAAAGGACATCCGACCAAATTTTTTATTCTTATCCCCAAGGTGAATGTGT
This sequence comes from Austroboletus niveus, assembly GCA_038090255.1. NCBI lineage: Eukaryota > Fungi > Basidiomycota > Agaricomycetes > Boletales > Boletaceae > Austroboletus > Austroboletus niveus. The sequence continues at coordinate 35,571 of JBBPMJ010000222.1, forward strand.
ATCGTCTGTGTAATCTCGAATCAAACTATCGTAATCAGAGCCAGTGACTCTCACCTGTCAATTATCTTATCTGATGCCCTTTGCAGATTGTTCGGAAATGCGGCCGTCTGAGTAACTCGGGCTTTCGCATGCTCCACTTCCACGTCCCACCACCAGTACAGGACGCATCCAGTGCTAGGTGCGTGCACGTCTGAGTCCACGTACAGTGGCAGTACGCGGTATCTCGGGTCGACGTCTCTGAAGCGGCGAGGAAAGAGTAGAAAATTTGTCGACGGCAGGGACGTTTAGACATGTCCAAAGCCGAGGAACCTCGTATCAGCCCTGCTTATGCCCTGTCGGTCCGATGGGAATCCGCCAAGCATGTTATGTATCCGTCGGCGTTTAGCCTGGGCGTATGTATGAGGGCGTATTTTCAAGCTAAATGACCCTGTGTAAGAAAAACGACCGAAATCTCTACAACAAAATGGACCAATCAGTGCAAACCTCCTAGCTTCCTTGGGTCTAGGCTGATCAAGAGGAAGGTTTGATAAATGAGATATGCCTCCCCCGCACAAACGCCTCTTCGGCATCAACGAAGACACATACACAAATTGATGAGATCGTCCTGAACCACCAACCGACGTGAACGGATAGAGCAGCAAGCCTGACCTCATGTTTCAGACTCGTCACCGCGTCATCGGTGTCCAGTTCTGAAGGACGATAAACATATCCTGTGACGGAGGTTAATTTCGGGGTGCATACTTTCTATTTCCACCGTGGCCCAGCATGACGTTTATCATTGCGCTTAGCGGAAATTTCCTTCCGAGGCTGCCACACGACCTCTCACGAGCGATTGCGTGCTCCTTTGAAAGTGAAGAGACGTGCAGGGATGATCTACCAGGACACATCAACAGTACCAGCGAATCCAAAAGCCCAGAGATCGATCCGAGCGGTAGGGCATTCAGCTCACGCCCGTTCACTCTCAGCAGGTAAGGAAAACAAAGTGGCGCGCCACCACGTTTCGAATTAAATGGGGCAAGTGTACCACAAAACAGTCCGACAACTGCATCTACTATACTCGGACTTCAGCATCCATCACACTACAAGAAAAAACGACAATCAAACACTCACTCGACGCGTCCATCTATCCAACGTTCATGGCGAGTATAGTTCTTCTTTTGTTTGGATACCTAGCAACGTTTCATCATCAGCCCGAAAACTAGTCAAGGACCAGACGACGTACCTAACTCTTCCCGAAGGGGTTTGAGCTCGTCCAAGTACGCCTGGTACTGTTGCTTGTTTTCCACCTTTTCCTTGACACCCTCGAATATACGCACGGCGGTCGCATAGTCGTTGACGCGACGCGCAGCGCGGACGGCAGCCTCGATGACATTAGGAGAAGGAACGAGATCGTGCGCAAAGCAGTTGTTTAGGCCCCGTTGCACCTCGAACAGGTCCTCAGCACCTTGGAAAAAAGCGACGTAGCGGTCCGAAAATGCCTCAAACGACTCTTGGCTGTGCGCGTCCGACGAGGAGAACCGGACTCTGGTGGGGAGAGCGGGCGCAGCACAGCGGAGGGCGGTGGTAGGGCGTGCGCGGAGGACGGAGGACACGATGCGCATGTTGGTCGAGGAGCAAAAGAATGGTTAGAGTCGGTAGACTCATGTGGGAACCTCCCAACAATTCCGGATCCATCCGTGGTGGCTGTGCTACGCATGGGAGCCGACCAATCACCAAATTCGAGTTTCAACTCTTGCATCAAACAGGATGAAAAAAAAACCAGTATGTAGGGCCTAAATTCTTTTTCTAAACATGACCCTAACGCTGGGGTCGACAGTGACTGCAGTACCGAAATAGATGTCCTTTGGAATGGTAACATTATCCTCCAATTTCACATCATAGGATAGCACGACATGTGCCAGCATTGTTTTCATCACGTTCGCAGCAAGGAATCGACCAGGACTAGCATAAACTCGTCAAGTGGTCCCGTAGAAAAACGGAAAGCGATCGCATACCATACATGCCTACCATGTCCGAACGGTAGATATTTCAGGCTAGTCGAAACGTACTGGTGCTCTGTGCCCTCACTTTCTTCCCGCATGTCGGAGAATCGAAAGGGATTAAACACACTCGCATTTTTGTAAAGCTCGTCATCAAGATGAATAAACCCGGAGGGTACAGAGACCAACGTCCCTTTTGGAATAAGCGTTCCATCGGAGAACGTATAATCCTTCATTGCCTGGCGCGACAGAGTCTCTGATAGTTTGCGGTGAGTGTTATGATCCACTCAATACGGAGAGGCTTGCCTAATAAAGTGCTTTTCATACGCTGTGTCTCCTTTAGCAAACTGTCGATCTTGCGCATCTTGGCTAGTCCCGCCTTCGTCCAGCCATCCTGCTCCACGGCAGCGCGTGCCTCTTCGCGAATTGGTTGCATGTATTGAGGGTTCGCCGCAAGGAAAACCAGTGCGTGAGTGAAAACCTGTAATAATCCATAAGCTCGTGTAGGAAGTAGACTCATCGAACAGACGCACCTGGGAGATTGACTACAACAGCGTCGTCCTATGCGTTAGTTACCAGCCAAGAGTAGTGGGAGCTTACATGGATAGAAGCAAAATTAATGAACATCATACGTCTCGTCAGGTGTCGTGCCGTGCGCTCCTCACCCTCTGCTGCATCCATCAACCAGGAGAGGATGTCGTTCTGTCAGACTACTGGTAAGTCGTGCCACCATAATAAAAGAAACCAACAAACAGGCTTATCAACCCACTTATCCCCGTATCTATTCAGAAATTCTTGTCTTTCTGCGATGATTGGACCCAGAATTTTCACACCGCGCTCGGTAGCTTGCGTAACATTTGGGATAAAAAGCGAAACAAAGCTACCCGGAAATCAGGTATCATAGCGAGGATACAGAAAACCGGGAAGAGCTTACGGCTCCAGAAATTCAGGAAAATGACGAAGAAAATTACCTCCGATAAATACGTTAATAGTATTTTGGATGCTGAAATCCATCCAGTCAGGGTCACGGCCTGGAACCAAAGATTTGAGAAACGATGGAAACTGAGAGTAAGAAACTCGTTCACACAAAGGAAGACCGATATATATTCTGTTGCTCGCCCTAAAGACGACTTTTTGGATCATGTTCAGTGCTGATAAGCTCTTCCAGTCTTCATGTTTTCAAATTAAGGAAATGACGTATACATAGAAACCACGACGAATCACCTTTACGTGTTAAATCCAAAACCTCGTCAAAGGTAGTGACGACCTCATCCTTAATTTCAGGACACAACGACCCAACATTGCGAGAGAGCTGAGAGCGAATAATCGGAACATGGTAAGGGTTAGTCAAGTTCTCTTTCCCTATCATATAATCACCAGACACGCGCTGTTAGCAAATATTAGCGTAAGCTTCTTTGAAAAGGAGAAAGAAGTCACCGCTCTGATGGCCTCGTGAATAGAAAATAAGTCTTCTGGAGCTCTCTGAAGTTCTTCCAGATGTTCGCGCCCAGTAATGATAACCAACCAGCGGTACCGATAGGCAATTTTGAATGGTCTGCCCTTGTACTAAAAATACTGGTAAGCATAATAAGGATGTTCGAAATGCGATACGCTCTCCTTACCTTCGCGTAACCTTCTCGAAGGATGTCAAGGGCATTTTCCGAAAACTTGAAACCAGCCCACCATGATCCGAGCCAGCCGTTGGACCCCACAACGGGGAACGCGTCGAGCTAACGTGACAATTAGGAGGCGAACGCCATGTCGTACACTGAATATCACATACGTCAGACCGCCAGCTTCTGACCTTTGCGGCGACAAGGACGGTGACAACAATGCCCGCTATAAAATATGAGACATTGACGCCGGGGAAACGAAAATCTGGTAACAGAAAAGCCATTGAAGGAAAACGGGTGGAATCTTCCTGCGGTATTATTCAACGGGCATATATAGCTCCGCATAATTACAATTAAGGAGTAGTTGGCAGTGCTGTGTGTAATTAGATGACCGAAATAGAAACGATGAAGTTGCCTCCACATGTCAAACCAAATAGGTTTAGTTTGCATCTTATGGAGCGGCTGTAACCAGTTTCTCACTACCATACGTACTATGCACCCTCACCTCTGAGACACTGACATGATGATCAATGTAAGTATTGGCGAGCCTACAGCCTAGCACTAGAACGATTGAGTAGTAATTGAGTAAATCAGCACTCTTTTTTTCCTCCTTTTATTTTCTGTCTGCCTCGAGTTTTAGGAGACAGTACAGTGTACGTATGCCGGGGACTTGGCACCGCGTTTCTTCCGGATAGCTGTCAGGTGGCCGCAGAGAAGAGTGCGATCGTCGGAAACGTTACCTTAGTGCCTGTACTGCATACGCTTTCACTAATTTTCGTCTACTGATAGGCTCAGGTTGCCGCCGTTGATACCCTCAGACTACTTCGAGGCGACGTGGTATGGTATTCGCCGCAGAGAAGCCAACAGGCACTGATGATGGTAAAATCCTCTCGACCATAACATGACATAATGACGTACCAAGTCTCGTAATGTTGCCAGTTTCATGACGACTACGGCTCTCTCCTTTGCCGCATACACCGACTCGGAGGTGGTGTGATACTATCACATATCGACGGATGGACAGGTCTGTCTATGCGAAACAGATTTACTTTGAAAATATATCTATGGCTAAATTCGTAGGAATGAAGTGTTCCGATCTGCCAGCAAGAATTTCAAGGCAGCGAGGTGATACAACCTTGTTCCCGAAGCCTGGGACCTGAATCCTGACAACCGCCTCAACGATGGATCCACGAGCACCCAGGGAACAGGGACGCAGTAGACGTCCATCGTTTCTTATCACTTTGATGCGTGGGACCACGCTTTGGCAAATTAATACGAAGAGCGCATCATTCACCAAAGGGCAGGGAAGGACAAAAGAATCGCATTCTATCATAAAGTAGTGAGGTCCCACGTACTTTTTTTTCGACTGCACATCCATCATGGCAAGTTTCCACTCAACGACCAATCACCCTAGCATCTCTTTCTAAACATAACCACGGCGTTGGAGTCGACACTGACTGTAGTACCAACGTGGATCTCATCCGGAACAATCGCACCGTCCTCCAATTTTACGTCGTACGACAGCACAATGTGTGCCAGCATTGCTTTCATAACGACAGCAGAAAAGAAGCGACCAGGACTGATGCATGTCGGTCAAGTAGCTCGCGGAGAAACGAAAACCAAACGCGCACCATGCGTGTTTCCCGTGTCCAAACGGCAGATACTCGAGGCTGGTCGAAACATATTGGCGCTTCGTGGTCACGCCCTCCCCATCCCGCGCTCTGACGAACCGGAATGGATCAAACAGGCTCGCATTTTCGTAAAACTCCTCGTCGAGGTGGATACATCCAGAAGGCGTGGAGATCATCGTCCCTTTTGGTATAAACGTTCCGTCGGCGAACGTGTAATCTTTCATCGCTATGCGCCCCAAACTCTCTGTTAGCGCGAGATGAGTATGCTGCTGCACAGAACACAAACTGTAACTTGCCTGATCCAGTTCCTTTCAGACGCTGAGTCTCCCTCAGCAAGCTATCGATCTTGTACATCCTGGCTAAGGCTACCTTTGACCAACCTTCCTCCTTAATAGCAACCTCTACCTCTTCACGAAGTGGTTGCATATGTTGAGGGTTCGCAGCAAGATAAAGCAACACGTGAGAGAAACTCTGGAATTCACTTTAATGCTACGCTTCGAGTAGACGGCGATAAAATTTACCTGGGAAACGTTCTACAGAAGGTCTCAACATGGTGTTTAGCTTTTACCGAAAGGCATCCAGGACTTACATGAACAGAAGCGAAATTGAGGAATATCACGCGGGCCGTCAAGCGTTTCGCTGTACGTTCTTCACCCTCTGCTGCGTCCATCAACCAGGAAAGGAAGTCGTTCTGCCAGATCAACGATGAGCCAGATACGGGAACATATGAAACCAACAAACAGGCTTTTCACTCCAATTATCCCCAAACTCGTCAAGGTGTCTCTGTCTGTCTGCGATGACTGGAGCAAGAAACTTCATACCAACTTCCACGGCCTGAGTAATATTGGGAATGAAAAGAGAGGTAAATCTAGTATGCATAATTCAGATATGGAAGACTTGGAAGAACCAAGAACCTACGATTGAAAAAACAATGGAAAGCGCAGAAGAAATACGTTCCCATTAACAGTGTCGGCAGCATTTTGGATGGTAAAATCCATCCAACCAGGATCACGACCTAAAATAAAACGAACTGAAAAACCATGCTGACACCAGTAGAGATATTTGCATACATAAAGGAAGTCCGACATACAGTCTGTTGCTCGTCCTGAAAACGACCTTTTGGATTGTATTTAATACAGTCACGCTCTTCCATTCTGTATGCTTTCAGTTTGAGCAAGAGCATAAAGTACTAGAGAAGTGCTACCTCACCATCGGGTGTTAGATTAAGAACCTCATCAAAAGTGGTGGCGATCTCGTCTCTGATCTCAGAAAAGAACGACCCAATATTGCGGGATAGTTGAGAACGGACAATCGGAACGTGATAAGGGTTCGTCAGGTTCTCCTTCCCAAACATATAATCACCAGACAGGCGCTTTAGTAAACATTCTCATGAGCATTTTTCATTTTCAACAGAATTTCCAGAACTTAACATACCTCTCTGATGATTTCGTGGAAAGAAAATTCATTTTCTGTAGATCTTTGCAGTTCTTCCATGTGGTCACGATTGCTTGTGATCACCAACCAGCGGTAATAGCAAGCAATTTTGAATGGCCTTCCTTTGTACTACAAGCTGTCAGTGAGTCAAGGTCTCGTAACATGCGACATATCCATATCGTCCTTGCCTTTGCGTATCCTTCTCGGATGACATCAAGAGCATTTTCCGAGAACTTGAAGCCAGCCTGCCATGATCCAAGCCAACTATTGCATCCCACGGTGGGAAACGCATCAAGCTAAGTTCAGGTTAAGAAACGAACATCATATGATAATATGATAATATCACATACGTTGGATGGCCAAAAGACTTTTACGGCGACGAAGCTAGCAGCTATGGCGCCTGTTATGATACAAGCGACATTAGAGGGAAGAAGTAGCGTCGCAAAAGCCATCAGAACGAGGGGATTGTGTCCTTAGTGGTGCGATGTAACGAGAATATATAAGTCCGCATGCCTGTTAAGAACGAGGTGTACCGTCGGAACGCTCTTTCCCCGCTACCCGGGGTGTAAAATCAGTGACCGAAATGATCATAGCGCCATGCTCCGACGAGTGATCTCATGGAGTAGTCAACGGCTGACAGAATCACCACTCCCTCATCGGAGCATGGCGTTATGGTGAATATCCGACCATCGCACTCCTAACGTGCATAACGTATAAGGCGGGGATTACACACTATGATGGTGGTCTAGACACATTGTTTTCATGGGAAGATGAACACCGGTGCGTTCCGTCGGAAGTGGTTGACGGGAGAGGGTGCTTCAATCCTAGTGCCATAACAGGGTGTCATTTCGGAAGTGTTCCGAGCTAGAAGCAGGCATGATGTCGATTTGAACACCCGTCTGGACCAGTCATTGAATTCGGGAATAAGTCGCGTTTAAGGCTTTAAGGCATGCCTATCCTAGAATGGCGTGATACATGGATTCCAGAACCACCAATGGTGAGCAGCAGACGTTAAGTAGCTAGAACTTTGAAGGTCGTGTGATTAGTACGAATATTCAGTTGCTATCATACTTACATCAGTCAAACGTTGGTTTTGTACCTTAGGGACCGCATTAACATTAGTCTGAAGCAGACAGTCGGCTGTTTGTCCCGACAACTCTTGTTGCTATTCTCAGTCTTCTAAGAAAACCGTGGGAACGACGAAACCTCGGAGGAGAACTAAAAAAAAGGTCACGTCCCGTCGGATTGAGGCGCGGGCGTTTAATTGCTTACCTACAGCCAAATATTGACATAATTGCTTATGTACATTGGTCCATTTTGGCCTCCGAGTTGGTGGCACACGAGGACACTTGCCATTTCCCGACGAAAGTTATTATTGAGCACGTGCACACCTCGTGTGAGTTAAGTATGTTTTTTGACATGAAGTGTGGGTAATTGTCCGATGCTCGCGGCGGGGAAGTAGGACTTCATCCCTCAACTTATAATAACGTAAGCACCATACCAACCAGATTAGTTGACATGTTGTACGGTTGTACGTTCACATTGTGAACCATCAATACGGCTTACTATACGAGCCAGCGTCGTGTGAAGTCTATGCGCGCTCATAGCTGGACACACTCAAACCTACGAACAACATCAAGACTCACCTTGTAACTAATCCTTGACTTCCTCCCTGGTGCAGATTGCTGCTTGACACCTTTTAATACCATGCTAAGTGGCTGCACTGCTTCTTTCCGATAGCATAGTGGATACAAAGCCTCGCATCGCTGCCAATAAAGCATAAACCTAAACGCGTCTGAGTCAAATGACCAAACACCTTGAGATTGCATGCGGACGTCTTGCATGATAGACAACGATTTTGGTTTACCAGTGAAATGCATTCGAGTTGCGCATTGTTTAGAAACTGGGGAGGACCTCGCAATTCAGCGAGCAGTTCGCGTACCTTGTCATACTCCCGTCTGACTAGGCACGCATTTCCTGCCATCAAACGCATATACACCTTGAAAGGAATAAGGCTCGTCACACTCCATGTAGACCTCTAATATTTTATCTGGACAGCTTGCTACGATGCCACATCTTTCTTTGAACAGCTCGGTGACACGTGCCGGGCTTTCGATATGGTACCCGAAAGTAAACATGACCAAAGCTTATGGATGATGTCGAACACATCAGTACGTATGACCGACCTTAATGAAATCGACGAAATATTTGTCATCGACGTTGCACTTGCGAAACAGCCGATTGAACATTTTTTTGCACCTTTGATGTCTCCTCGACCAAACCGAGCTATGCTTATACCAGATAGTTGGGCTACATGGAAAAAGACTGAACACACAATGAGCAGGGAAAGAATAATAGATAATCACCTTAAGAGCGTCCTTGATCGCTAAGCCCCATTGTCGAAGACGCGCCCTGAGACAGGTGCGAGCAGCAAGCACGTGATGACGGATGTCAAGCGCCTCCAATAGCTTGCCCTTTCGCCATGATTCCAGTGTGGTGTCGCTCGCATGGATCAGCTGTTACAATTAAAGGTCAACACCACAGCAAGCAGGAAATATAGCTTTCAATACACAAATGGACGTGTTGAGGTTCTTCGATATATGCAGGTTAGCCTTTCCCCTCGTGCTGCACAGCTGGCTGAGAGACGAATCAACGCGTTGTTAGGAAACATCCGAGAGCTATTGGGTTTCAACGTTCAACGTTTTAACTTGCAATATCAAGGTATGTATGTAGAGGGAAGGAAGTCACGTAGGTTGTGATGGGACATTGTATGGCCTCTACTCAATCCAAGAATGAACTCGACCGAGATCACCATGAACCAAACAGTGGATTCACGATGAAGGACAGACCTAATTTGCCCATTTGTTGTAGTGTACCAAAATGAGACTGAGGAACAATCGGAGCCTGCAATAAATTTGTCGTTGCTCGCCAATGGAATACACCTAGGATTGTCGCCATCGTGAGAGCGTCGTGCCAGTGGACACGTCAAGACAGTAGATATCACCGTTTCTTGACAAGGCAAAGAAGCGCCTGTTGTCGCTGCTTTAAGCAAGCGTTTCGTTGAAATACGAGGCGGCTTCGATGGTGAAGTCGAAAAGTTGCCACTTTGACTGTCGTACACGCAGACGGACTTCCCATGTGGCAGTGGCAATGAGTTGGCCAGCGGACGAGTACTTCACTGCCGTCGCATAGCCATCGTGTTGCCATGTGCCGAGCAGCTGCAAACCCGTCGCTGAGAGCGAGTAGACCTGCCTGATTTACCATCGCACGTGACTTTTTGGACCTCCCCCCTTTTTGCTCTTTTCTGCGGTCCATGCCATCACCTAGCCACAAACCGTCCCACTTGCAATATAATTTGCATCGCGAGATACTGCACTCCTGAGAATAGGGCTCCTTTCATACATTGGTGCCCCTACTTCCTTGTTGTCCTGCACTCTCCAATGGCGAATCTTACATTCTTCACCACCGCTCACGATATATTATATTTCTCATAAGAGACAAATGCAACTGAATAGTATATGTTGAGTTGTTTACCTTTTCAATGTTCTGCATGTTCTTGGTCATCACAGCGAGCCATTCTCGGACTCCTCATAGATACTCACGATTTTCATCTCATAAAAGTCATTTGAATACTCTCGGTAACGTATCAAAACAAAGGAAAGAAGGATGCGCAGGGCGCAGCTGTCGTTTGACTTTAAGTAACGCCTGGTCTCCACGTGCCCTTCGACAGCGTTCTGGGCGCTATTGGATACTAATAGCTTTCACAGTTTTCAAACTGGATGATAAGTGATAGCATATGTGTTGCATTCCTCAGTCGTTCTCTACGTCCGACCGAGGTATGTGCGCTTTACTCATTCATTCGTATAGTCTACTACTAGGTCCACTCCCGTTACTGTGCAAGAACTATCGTCCGTTGACGAGGAAGATCTTTCTGATGAGACTGCTTGTGAAGTGGAGGTTTGTACGATATCTCATGTCTCATTCTCACATTCACCGTTCGCAGGATACACTCAATACCAATGCCATCAATGATGGTAACCGTGATTCTAATACCGGCGAAGAAGGTCAACACGAGCCAGATTTCGATGGAGAGGCCTAGAGGACGGCTACATCTCGGATCCTGGAAAGAGAGATCCAGGGTGCACAGAGGGACGAGCGAAAGCGGTAAGTTTTGGCCCTCTAATCGAACTTGCGTAGGTATATTTACCGCACAACCCAGTAAGTGAGAGGCAAGAAACAACCTGCCAAAATCAAAATTGACGAGACCAGACATCATACGAAGAATCCGAGGTCCAACAGTGATCCACCGACGCTTGCGTCAACAAAGGGCAACTCACGACGAGTGGGGCTTAGCTCGTATCACCATCCAAATTGCTACGAAATCCATGTATTGTTACCTACAATAATTTAGGCCTCATACTCAATCTTGCATGGTTAAATATGATACTAGCGTATAGCCCAGAGAGTCCTCAAGTTCCAGAAAACTACCATCACTATAAAGCCGCATACAATAGAGAAAATCGTGACCACGAGTGTGTTCCGTGAAATAAATATATCGATAGCCAATGCAGAAAAGAAGAACAAGATGCTGACAAAAAAAACGCGAGCGAAAGCAACGACAGGCATAGATGAGACGTACGACCAGAAAAGCATCGCCATGGGAAGGCCATGTGCAATCGCGAGAGAAGTCATCCCTACTCTATTGCTGACGTTCTTCATAGCATTCACCTTAACGAACCCGCTAGTCAGAATCTGCAAACTATGATTTATAGTGGCACATACCGCAACGTCGACGAGCATCATTTCCGGGTCATTGTAAATGTTGAGTAATGCGAGCGATAACACGATCGAGGCGATGGTTGCGAGTGCGGAAGCATGAACAAGAATTTTCGGCACGGAAGTATCCATAACCCCTGGTACGGCCAAAAAGGTGAAATCTGCCGCGAGCATCGCCATCGACTGTTTTCTGTCAGCTAATGCAAGCAGACAAAATGATGTACACTCACGAATATCGCACATCGGTTATGTTGGTCTATGTTGTGAGTCACGAAGTCCTTCCAACGCGGGTGGATGATAATGTGATCAGCCCAAACGCGGTGTAGTCGATCGGTATGACCCTTGAACATCGTCAAGAGCAAGAGGTCAAGGATTTTGTGTATCCAACTCTCTTGCGGGTTGTCGGTGAAAATGGACACAGTGGCGTCTAGGCGTGCATACTTTTGACCGAAAAAGTTGACGAACTTTGCTTCAGCTAAGCACGAATGAGACTCGGATCGTCGCAATTTAGTAGTGAACAAATACCAAATTTGCTCATCACCCGTGCTGGCGTGTTTCATTTCAGCAAGATTTAGATGATGTTGACATTGCACTCACCAACCACATAATAACTATGCACATTGAAACGTTCCACGTCATCTTTACCGCTGATCAGACGGCGGATGTGAGCGTACGTCTAAACATACCTTTTAAGGAGTTCACAAGAGAAAGCAAGGAATTCACTTCCTCTTGAGTAAATGGACTCAAGGAGGTATCCGATAGGACCAAATCTAAGCATGGCGTAAGACATGCATATTTAATGCGCCACAGCACACATACCAGCCTTTGCATCGTTTAGCAATCCTCTTAGCTCATCGAGTGTTGCTATGGGAAGGATGCGATTGTGGGGGTAATATTCCAGATGACACCTGTAGAGGAACCGACTTAACAACGGGGCTAGGCTGGCACAGAATTAGAATGCCTCCCCAGTAGTATGGTTCCATGAGATACGCTGAAAAAAGGAAAATCAGAGTAGACTCGAGTATCTAAAGGTAAAAAAAACACACTAATCTGGCTCACGTGAGTAACACCTTTGAACTTTTCGCCGAAAACGTCTTCTAGGTTTACTGAGCTATGCCAAAATAAACGACGGTGGTCGTGGTTGACGAAATAATAGCGGTAGCGCGTGGGATCACAAGAATCGATGTTGAGTACGAGTTCAGTCTGACCGTCTAACATAGATTCAGCTTCGCCAACGATATATCTCGCCAAAAGCATGATATCATCAGCTAACAAGGCTGGATCGGTTGTATCAGCGAGGTATGCGTCCGTAATGATATTCTACGGAGAATATTCAAAAGAAGAAGAAAGAAAAAGCTAAGATAGACGTGTTAACATCATGTCCCCAGATTTCAGCAATGCCTTGCAGCTATAATAAACGTTTCCTTCCGGGTGAATGACTTCGTTCCAGCCCAAATCAGGAGAGCGACGCCCTAACGATTGCAACGCATAAGTCCCGTGTTTCGAGTCAAAAACGAGTGACTCACGCGAGACTCTGCTTTCCTGCTGGTATGACAACGTTACCAAAATTCCTGGCACAAAGCTGAATAGAACATCCATCAGAGGGGTTTTGAAAACTCACCCTGCATTTGTGTGGGGGGTATATCGCCTCTCTTGGTCGGGGATTCCTGGATCGGGCCCCCGATAAAAGCAAACCATCTCAGTGGTCACACCGCGCTCAGAGGGAGTAGCAGCGCCATGACGACTGGTAGTTGCCGGACGACCATGGCTGGGGTTCTCGGTGATTACAGAGCGTGCAGACGACCGTGGCATATCACGGATGCTTTAGAAAAAGGACGGGGGCGTTGCGGCGAGGTATTCGACAAATGACAAGTTGACCTGAGAATGAGCGAGGGCTGCAGAGCTTAAATTCGAAAGATGCCTGCTGGTGGGGCCCTTCCGTGACATTGCGGAACTTGAACTTCGATTACCGGAGCTTGTACGATTACCTCGCACCCTCAGCCGCTTCAACAGTGCGAATCAACCGCGGCATTGTTGGCAAGAGCGTGTGGAGTGCGTACCGGTGCGTATTGGCCCTACGGCAGGGGCGTGTTCTCCACGCATCGTTTTTATTTCTCATGGTGACGTTGATCGGCCCTTCGATCAGCCGGTACCACGCTTATGTATAGCCACTCGGATTTAGCCCGTACGATCAACCCAACGGGTACTACGACTGATTACGCAATTAACCTGCGTACTTTGTTCTCAGTGAGCATGCACTGGGGCCGATCAACGTCGCAATGAGAAATAAAAACGATGCGTGGAGAACACGCCCCTGCCGTAGGGCCAATACGCACCGGTACGCACTCCACACGCTCTTGCCAACAATGCCGCGGTTGAT
>JBBPMJ010000223.1:0-48998 GCA_038090255.1 Austroboletus niveus
AAGCGAAGTCGGGCAAGATCGAGGACGCGATCAAAGAACTTGAGCAAAAGATTCTCGAGATCGGCGGTTCGCGACTGTTGAAACAACGATCGACGGTGGACGGGATCAAGCTGCACATCAACCTGGCCAACGACGAGATCACGAAAGCCGAGGTAGTCAAAGCCAAGGCGGAAAAGGACGTGACCAAATATGCGTCTGCGATTTCTGGGAACGCTGCAGCGGTGGCAGAAGCGGACGAAGAAATTGGGCAGTTGGAGACGCAACTGCAGGAGGTGAACACGTATTTGGAGGAGCTCAAGGAGAAGGTGGAGGCTGCGCAGACGGCGGCGGAGAACTCCAAGGACGATTTGGATGCTCTCAAGACGCAGTTGGAGGCGAAGCGGGAAGAGATTCAAGAGTTTAGAAAGAAGGAGGTGCGTTTAGGGTGATTGGCTTTTTTTTTCTTTTTCTGACACGTTGGGGGTAGATGGAGTTGACTGCCAAATTGAATGATACGAAGAAGGAGGCTGCTGCCAATGAAGATGCGTTGCAACATTGGCAAACGGAGCATGATAAGTTGAGGCTGGAAGAGATCGAGTGAGTGATCGTGCCCGACCGTTTTGCGTTGAGTTCATTCATGTACGAACGTAGCGACGACGATGACGACGAAGAGCAAACAGAGGGCGCAGAAGGGGCGCCCGCGAACGGAGAGCCTTCGGAACCCCACGTCAAACAAGAGCCGGGAGACCCAGTAGCGCCGCCGCCCAAGAAACCACCCAAGTCACGTCATCAATCGACCGAGCTACACATTTACAGTGTCGACGAGCTCGCACAGTTCCGAAAACGCGATCTCGTGGCCGACTCGGAGTATCTCGACGGTAAGGCTCTCGGTCGTTTGTGGCTATCATTTTGTTGACCGTCTGGAAAGAAAAACTGAACAACAAGCCGGATTTAACGGTCCTCAAGGATTACAGGAAGCGCGAGGAAGAGTTTCTTCGACGTGCCAAGGAGCTCGATCAAATCACCGAAGCGCGCGATGCGCAAAAGCAACAGTATGATAATCTAAGGAAACAGCGTCTAGACGAATTCATGACTGGTTTCAACCTGATTTCATTGAAGCTCAAGGAGATGTACCAGGTTTGCCGACGCTTCATCTCGTCGAAGAGTTTTGCTGACACGTGTGGTAGATGATCACTCTGGGAGGCAATGCCGAGCTAGAGTTGGTCGACAGCATGGATCCGTTTTCCGAGGGCATCATTTTCAGCGTGATGCCACCCAAGAAGAGCTGGAAGAACATTTCGAATCTGTCGGGTGGCGAAAAGGTGCGTCGTTGTCTGGAACGAGAAACAAGGGATCCTGATGTCCTCCTGTTAGACGTTGAGTTCTCTGGCGCTCGTGTTTGCGCTCCATGCGTTCAAGGTGAGCAGTCGATGCGTGCTTTCCGAGCGTTGGTCTGATCCCCTTCTTTACAGCCTACGCCACTGTACTTTATGGACGAGATCGACGCTGCACTCGATTTCCGAAACGTATCCATCATCGCCAACTATATCAAAGACCGGACCAAGAACGCACAATTCATCATCATCTCGTTGAGGTAAGTTATCCCCTACCTTTTATTTCGGTCCTAACGGAAGCGCGAAGAAACGACATGTTTGAACTGAGCCATCGACTGATTGGTATTTACAAGACGGCGAACGCGACTCAGAGTAAGTCTTTTTTTTTTCGTCGTCGAGCGCGTGCTCATCGTGTTGTGGCAGGCGTTGCGATCGATAATCATATGCTCGTGCCGACTTTGAAGGCCGGCGCCGTTACGGCCTCGACTGCGTGAACCCACCGCAGGATGGTGTTTTTGTCAAGTCTGTCATTGTTTTGCCGTGTATTTGCTAGATGATTTTTATTCTTTTTGTATGTCCCCAATACCAATGATACGACACGAATATACCTCGTTTCCTCGTCCAGCTTGGCGCTAGTAAGTACATACCAGTGATAGGACTATTTCATCGGTTACGATTGTGATCGAGTGATCCACGGCGGAACGAAACTGATAGTACTCTTCATGTGAGTGTGACAAACTTGAGCGCGTAGAATCGTTGCTCTAGAAGCGTCGCGAACGAGACTATCCTGGGATGCTCTTCCTGCCTACCCTGTGAGCCGGGCTAACTCCCTTACAAGAATCACAGTTAGTGCAGCCCAAGGCGGTTCCAAACAGATGAATAAAAACTCATTGACACAGTCTTTCAACCATTACATGGATCCCCTTTTTTTTCCGCCGACAGTGTGAATTGGTCAATCCATGTATCAACGCTGTAGACTATGTCGACCCGCGGCTTTGTCGCGCAGGACAGTCTGATCAGCGTTTTTTCTTGCTAGTCCACCTTCGGCAGACATGCTGGCCCTTTCGAAAAGGCCGATTTTAAAGTTCACCCCTGCACACCATTTCTGTACTCATGCACAGGCTGCTGGACCAGGACCAGAGACATCACAGATAAATGAAGCTGCCTGCAACGAAAACGACATATCTCTGTGCGCGTTCGACCATCGAGTCTCTGAGCTCCGTACACGTTACACCCATCGAATGTGAGCCATCCATCCAAAGAACATCATCCAATGACCAATGCTAATGCCAACTTTGATCACTGTCAATCCGATGCGGAGGATGCTATGCACATGTGGGGCCCGAGGTACCGACGAACTGTCCAGGACTGAGAGCGATCGAGCCATAAAATCGGCCAAGGATGGGAAAACGTTTCGTAGAGGTGCATATATACGACGATCGTGCAAAGACCTCGAAACTGTCGTGTCTCTGGGCGATGTGCCCATCAGCCTGGTGAGCGAAAATGTTAACATAACGATTCACGTGTCAAAGATGCAGAAGACTCTTGCGAACATCAATGCCGATATATGACGATCTGCTCACCACATGCACTAAGAAGATGCCTGATTCCATACAAGTGTATGATCAAATAGCCGCTCGTACTGACCACACGTAGCAAACAACTCCAATGTCATACCGCAGCGTCGATTGTATTCGATATACCCCGAAGTTCGGTAAATGTGGGCCACCCCCGCAAAGAGCATCATCCAGCTACCAGAAGGCCACTATGCACGTGCAGACCGGAAGGGGAGCGTAGAACAAATCGACGGAAACGCCAGTCAAAACGTTAGAACCCATCGTTCACTGCTCAAGCGAGGGTGGAATGATGACATGATGGACTCTAAGCAGCAAGCTTATGTAAAGACCGCCTGGCTTTCATTCCAAATCGCGATTACATCACTGAAACTGATTTTTTTTTAATAGTCCATGCTTGCTTGCAAGGTCGCGAGTTCAGGAAACGTGAAGGGAAGTCTGTGTACGGTGAAGAAGAGGCCCTCGAGCCATCGAGTCTGTTTGCTGCGCCCGCCAGTCGAGTTGGAAAGGCCTAGTACGTCAATCCGTTTCATATAGACCACTACCCTCCGTGATCAAGACGTTTACTTACTCTCGGAACGAGGTATATCAAGCAGGCTGCTCAGCGGTTACGCGACGACTTCGACTCGGACGTCCCCAAGATAGCGTTTCTGGCATTTCGAATAGTATGAAACCTGTACCCCGCTCCTTCGTACCAGTTCGTTTGGATTTACAATCTACATAGGAACTTGGGGATCGGGGCACCGGTAGACCGTAGACATCCACGTTCATCGGATCACCAACCCAACGAAGAATCCCAAAGAGATAAAGTGATGTTTCCACCATACGATAGAGTCTTCATTGATCACATCGCTTTAGGTCGAACCTAATCGTGGCTTCCTAAAGAGCTTCGTGGCGAGATCAACCATTTGCTCGTTGGATTCGGACAGGTGAAAGTCCTTGTATGATTTTTTCGGTAATCTACTGAGCGATGCCTAGATGATGTCTGCCCGTTGGTCCGAAATGCGCTGGATGTACGTTGAGTTCTGGCGAGTTATGTCCCAGCTCGCAGCGCGATTCCAAAGCAAAGTCGTCGAAAACCGCCGTTCGAAAGGGGTCGTCCAAAAGGGAGGCTTTGGAAGAGGGCTCTGCCGGACCAAAAATTGAACTTGAGATGGAGATGCCCGGGTACGGCGGAGAGGGAGTCTTTGCCCGAGACACATATGATATAAACACGATCGTGTTCAATGCTAATATCAAGCAAGAAATCGTATAACTACCGAATCAACAAACCAATTGTGTCGTGGCTAATAGGCAGCGAATCTGGAGTATTTCGATACTTCTCCCCGTGAACCTAACCAGTGAGCACGAACCTGCCTACGAGAAAAATCATAGCTTGAGTTGGGGACAATGGACGATAGTCAAGCACTCACTTAAATTCGATCACCGACGGCGGACAAACCCTAGAATGAGGCCGAGACGATTCGGAGAGTTGTCAATGGGAAGTCCGCATTGTTGCGAGAAATCTATACGCGAATGATGGCTCGGTACGAATATCTTTCATGTCATACCACAGCTCACCTTGAATCCATTTCTTCACTTCATTTCTTGACTCTGAAAGTCCCCTGAAATCAACTAACGTAACGCGGAACAAGCCCACTGCTTCCTCTCGACGACTGAGGGCATACAACGCCTCACATTGTTGTCGATGGTGCATGAATCTGAGTAGATCCATGTCATCTGTCCAGCCAGATATCTAGAGATCGTATGAATAACTTGGATATCGCGACCAGATGACAAGACTTGCCAATGAAATAGTTTCCAGTTGTGGACGATGCTGCGGAGAGTAGGATCCCTTGTCCAGATGGTCAGAAAGGTTGAGTACCTTGTCGTACTCCCCGTTTTGCATGTACCGCTTTCGGACAATCATATGCATATGTGCCTAGGAATGTCAAAAACATACCAAGTATATGTATAATTTCATGGTCTCTCACCTGGACCATACGGCACGATGTCACAGTTGGACAGTGCGTAATTAGATCGGCCACGCGCGCCATACCTTCGTTGCGGTTTCCCGACGTGAATATGATGATCGCCTATCAGCGGAGCGGGCAAGCATCACGGAAAAATATACCAGGACATGCGTCAGAAACGAACCTTGATGAGAGACATGAAGCACATGTCGACGTTATCGCAATGAAAGAAGAGCAGGTTGAACTCTTCTTTGGCACGCTCTGGATCGCCTTTGCCAAATAAAGTGATACTGTATGCGACATAGGCCAGTGCGGTTGGCTTGTGTGCAATGGACTATATTGTGATCAGCGTGTATGAGCGGAGGAGAAAAGGACGATGACACCTTTTGAGCGTCATGAATAGCTAGGTCCCATTGGTGGAGACGGGCTCTGAGGAGGGCACGTGCAGCGAACAAATGTTCTCTCTTGTCAGAATGCTTGATTTCTTGCGAAATAAGTTTGATCGCATCGAGTAGCTTGTCCTCTCTCCACAATACCAGCACTGCAGGGCTGACATGAACGAGCTACAGGATTTAATGGGATATGGTCAACGAATTCGGACTCTGATGTATCAAGTAGAAACTTACATTCGACATGTGCGGAGCAATGCTTTCGTGCGATGCCTGGAGTGGTCAAAAAATGACTTGTCATTGTCAAGAAGGGATAGATCAGAGAGTTTAGATCCTACAATATCCAGATAACCGGAGGGAAGGATGTTACCGAGATTGCGAATGGTGATTCCATTTTTCCCGCCGATCACAATGTCATGAGTTTTTGACATGGCGATAGAGTAGATATAGCCTGTATGGTCGATGGCAGACCCAATTTGCTCATGTGTGATGGCATCCCAGAACGATACGACGGATTTATAAGATGCTGCAATAAATTTGTTGTTTCTCGCCATTACGATGCGCCCTTGATATTCTTTGATGTTCCGTGTAGTTATGGTTCTTCCGGAGGCAGCGTCCAAACAGTAGAAGTTTCCGTCGCGTGACAAGACAAACAGTTGATTACTGTCATCACACCAGGCGAGCGAGCGATTACCCCACAAGGTGACTCCAATAAGCAAGCTGACGAGAAGTGTTCCGTTTTGGCTGTCATAAAGGCGCGTGCTTTCGCCCGCGGTGGTGGCGATGCGAAGATCATCTGGGGAGAATCTGACACCGCTCACATATCCCTCGTGGTTCCATTCGAATATTTTCCTGCTGGCCGCGCGCGACCAGACACGGGCAGTTTTGTCGTCTGATCCAGTGGCGATTCTCGTTCCGTCGGGAGAGATGTCGACTGCATTTACCTCTTTTCTGTGTCCTTGAAACTCGGTAAGCTTCGTGCGGCTGTTTGCATTCCACACCATCACAAGTCCACTCCTAGTCCCGTTCACGAGCCAGTGCCCGTCTCGCGAGATTGCGATATCCCAAACCCGACTTTCCGATTTCATCGACCTTCCCACCTCCTTTCCGTCTTCCACGTCCCAGCATCGAATATGGCCTTCGTCATCCCCGCTCACAAAATGCTGGCCGTCCATGAGGAAAGCAACCGAATATATCGAACTTGAAGTTTTGATGTTAATCGTGCTCACTTCTTTTCGGTGAGCGGTGGTATTTTCATCGGACTCTGGGTTTTTGTCAGTGATCCGCCTGAAGACTTTCCCCTGAATCTCACCGTTTCTCGATCCGCCATATCCAGTCAGTCTCGCTTCCTCCTGGTGAGCGTTGCTAGTATTCGCACTCGACTCTGGGTCCTGATCAGCTTTTTTCAGCAAACTTCTTGCCTGGTACCCACGATTCCCCGCATTGTTCGTCAAACCCGGGCGACGAAACATACTTGGCCAGGTAGTGGTTCAATCGAGAAAATAATGCGCAGGCGCCTACACACCAGCTGATTGAAATTCTTACCGCGGTATATGCCACTTCGCACGCTCATTTCGAGAATACCCTCGACCCAATTCACTCATGTCACGGTGGTCTAGACAAATCATCAGTAATTTTACAACTGTCTTTAGCCGTCTTATCCGGTGCTTGCCGCGTCCTTATGTCTTAGCGTTAGCAACGTTAGCACAATACATAAGCCGCGTTAGACGCGGCAAGCACCGGATAAGACGCTAAAGACAGTTGCAAAATGAAAACTGGCGTCCGAGTCAGCAGAAATACATAACCACGACAAGATGAATTCCATCGTTCGATCTACGTCAATGCGAATGTTATACGTAAATAAATATCAAAAGGTGAATGGCGATTCCCTCGGACGGGAGCGGATCATCATGGTAAGAGTATCTGATCCTTGGCAACGGAAATAGAATGACCAGACGGATCGCAGACAACGCTCATCGTAGCTAGACACAGCAAGACATACAGGCTTTCTATTGAAAGCCGAGTGGGTTTACGAGCTGGTAGGTGATGTACGTTTGTGCTCCCGAACGATCGGGTATGCATGTCGAAGAATATCACATCTTTGGGGGTTTTTTTATGTGCATTACCGTTTGACGCCGATAGCGATCGTGCCAAGATCCTGGTGCTTTTTCCTCGAGGGAAAAGTGCCCAATACACGTCTCCAACATACGGTATCGAGTTCAAACGTCAACAATGCGTACTTCATCGTCCCAACGCCGATCTCGATGCGCTTTGGTCCCCCAACAAGAACAATTTTTCGATGATGACTATGCGGTGCGTACGTGTCATCCTTGCCTCATAGTACACCCTTTTCATGGCCGGCTTGATTTGGTGCCAGGTTCATGCGACCGCTGACAGTTACGGCGATCGCGAGCGTGCCATACTCCATGTTAGGGGCGGGTCTTTGTACAGACGATTGAGATCAAGCTTGAAAATGATCGATGATCTCCGGTGCGGGACTCGTTTGCGGCCGGAAATATCTGACAAGTGCCATGATGATAAAGAACCAGTGAACACGGACAAATGGAAGCGAATTTTTTAGTCGAAGAAGGATGTCGTTTTGGATCAAGGTACGGTCTCGCTGAGCCTTCAAAATTGGTATGCTACAAGCGAGTCCCGCGACGAGGACAAACGAGTACATTACTGTAGCTTTGCCATAGTGTTTCTACTCAGTAGACTACTCCTCCCAATTCTGTCGTACCACATGCTCCCTTGTGACTTGTAAATTGTAAGTGACGAGGCAACATCAACAGGAAAATTCTCTGACTGCGTTTTATAAGTGCGCCGTCAGGTGGCCCTCCTATGCCTCTTGTACATTCATAAACACGATCCCCAAAAGGAAAGGGAAACGACCCTGAATTCACGCTTGCGTGCTCCCGAGGTAAGCATGCAACAGCTCGCCGAGCGTACGCGCGTTCCCCTCCAAGGTCCACGACCGCGCTGTCTTTTCCGCCTCGATCCCCCACCGCGGATTCCCGTCGTCATCATCATCTGCGGGCAAGACCACTCCCGGTTGCGCGCCGAACCATGGGTGAGCGAGTGCCGATACCGGGCGCAGGCGTTGGGCGGGCTCGTACACGAGGAAACTGCGGACGAGGTCGAGAGGTGAAGGCGTTGAGAGTGAAGGCGGCAAATTCGGGAGGAGAGAGGCCAGATCCGACGCGTTGACGTGCACAAAGGAGACCTTACCGGCGTCTGGGAGCGTCTGGAAAGACTGGTCGACGCGGTGTGAGCGAATACGAAAGGAAAAAAAACGACGTGAGTGGCGTACCGGCCAAGTATCCTGGGTGGGTGTTCCAAAAACCCGAAAAATGCTCCATGCGAGCCCGATCTCGCCGCGCGTTCCGTCAAAGAGTGTTGTCCGCGTCCAACGGCCCGTCGGCATCCCCGAGCGCATCCGCGGTATGATAAACGGCGTTTGAGGTGGAAGCTGGTCGAGCGGCGCACCGTGGTCGGCGTTGGGCTCGGATCCGGAATCAGATCCAGATTCGTCACGTTGTCTCGGAAAGGAGACGTGACTCTGGTCCTCGTCCTCGTCGTTGATCTGTAGACGGAGCGGGGAAAAGAATTCGGAAAAGGTGGCGCCGAGGCTCCAGGCGTCGATCGCAAAAGCGTCGTACGACCGCGGGCCAAAGAGAAGTTCGGGGGCGCGATAAGGACTGGAAGGTTGCTGTCAGTTGGAGGCGACGGCGTGCTGGCATGGACGTACCCCGTCGAGACCTCAAAGTACATTCTTGCCGCGGATTCGGGCCAAAGGTCCCGTAATCTCGCATCTTCCTTGTCATCTGTCCGGAACGCGATCCCAAAATCGATGAGCTGCACGCGTCCCGAAGACGTCAGGAGGACGTTGGCGGGTTTGATGTCCCGATGGGCGACGCGGACGTGTTCGGCGTGGAGGTAGCAGACGCCACAGAGGACCTGAAAGATGATCGACTTGGCGAGGACGACAAACTGGAGCTCGCGTGGGGTGGGTGAGGACGAGGGGTCTTCAAACGAGACGATTGGGTGGGGAGAGAATGCAGAGCGGTCGAGGAGTTCGTCGAGAGAGTAGGGTATGTATGGCATCCAAAAGCTCAGACGATGAGACTTGGACTGTTGTTTGATCAAGGGGATTATCTGGAAAGGGGATACTATGACGCTTGGGTGTTGCGAGGACGGAAGCGACGTACGTTGGCGTGCGATAGGAAGGCGAGCAGACGGACTTCCTTGATGACGTCGTGCGGTTCTTTGGCGTGCGCCGTGCTGGACGTCTTGACGGCGAGCAAGCGAGGACCGTCCCCGATCCGCGTCACGGTGGACGTCGGCCCCTCCGAGATGACATCCGCGTCGTCATCGTCGTCGTCGAAAGGCATCATCCTATAAGAGAACGCCGCTGCGGTTGAAATTTCGTCATCAACCTCCATCTTTATCGTCGATCTACCTCGCAATGGACCTAAATTTCGAGATGGACCCAAGCTTCGAGGCGGACCCAAGTTTCGAGATCGATCCAGATTTCCAGCTGGACCCTATGACAGAGCTCCGAGAGATCCTCAGTATGCACGTCCATCTTATCGCCGTCCCTGATGGATCACGCTCGCAGACAAACAGCTCCTATTAGAGGCCCGCAACGGCGGCGACGTCGAACGCATATTAAACGACGAGGAGTACCGGGATCCACGAGACCCAGAGGCCTTTCTTTTCGACATCAACTGCATGGACATGTACGTGCACTCTGACTCTCCACGTTTGCCATGACGCTCAACCCCTATGAGAACAGTTTCGGAGACACACGTTCGTACTCTGCAGTAATGCTCATTCTCTTGTTGCTGATACTAGTCCTCTCTCGCCAGCTCTTCATTACGCGTACGCCACCTATTCCTATTCATTCACCAGTCGGGACTCATGGCTTGGTTCTCCTACAGCATCCTGAGTGGTGACTACGACAACATCAACCACATCATCCACGCCAACGGCTGCGATGTCGACCCCCAGAATTTCAACGGCGACACGCCCCTCCATCTCGCCGTTCAGATACCGCAACCCAAGGCCCGTCGGGCCATCGTATCTCTTCTCGTCGAGACCGCAGGCGCTACCGATTCGTACGTCTTCTTCTTCCACGATGTTCTCGCAAACTGAACTCGTCCTTCAGCATTCGAATCAAGAACAGGGCACGTCAGACGCCAAACGACATCGCCAAGATTTACTGTCCAAACGACACCGAAGTGAGCTCGTTGACGACCCCGCCTGCGCGACAAGTCGACGCCATTCTCGACAAGAGCGATATCGCATACGGTGAGTCGACCACCTCTGGCATTGCTCGTTGAATCTGATGACGTGCCCATTAGACGATGACGACGAATGACTGAAGAGCGTCACGCCACCATCATCAAATAAGTGATCGGTGTTTTCACCTAACGTTTCGTGGACTGTAGACGACTGATATATTGTTCTTCTCCTTGATCGGTGAATAAGAAGTACCAATATGAGAGCCTGGCCGTCGGTAATTAAGACTTCAGAGAAATGGGGCTCAAGCACGTGTGATATGCTTGCATTGGGTTCCCTCGTCGCATGACGTCAAGGAAATCTTCGACGGGTCCCGGCAGGGGAATCGAGCATGATACAATCCGCTTCATCCTTGAGCTCGACGTAGGCCAACATCTTGAGTTCATTTAAAGCGGAACGACGTTCGATCGTATGTTTCGTCGCTCTCCAATATCGGTCGAAGAGCGGCCATCCTCGTGTCGTTAATGGCAAAACTGATCGCTAGCTGTCAAGAAACGAGGGCAGATGTACAAAGAGGTCTTTAGGAACGTACTCGATGACCTCGGAAGAAATCCAATGGAGAAGCCTCTTGCGACGCCAGTCGTGGCATGACGGTGGGGGCCACGAAATCCGAGTCCGACGTCATAAGAAGGCTCTTATCTGATCTGACGACGACATCGACGTTGGGCACCCCACACCCACGTTGGTTGTATTTATATACCGGCACCACGATCCGACAGTCGCGACTTAAATGCATTCAGCTGGAGGAGAACCAACGACAGGACGGAACGCTGGGCGGCATGACGACTTATGTCGGCTCGGGAATCTTGAGAAAGAGTGCGACCCCTTTGACGACATGCCACGCTATGGCAACGGCATCGTGGGCGGTCAACCGGGGTTGAGCTGATATCGCCTGCATCGCACCGTGACGTCTCGAACTGATCATATATATCAAGCCAAGTTCGTCAAGGTACCGTTCCGTGTCGTCCATTTCCGAGAACACGAGCTGGAAAAGGGACATATCCGGTCATCGTCATCATTAGTTATTATCATTAAATTGTTGGGGGGGTCACATACGTCAAGGGTTTCATTCCGAAGGCGACAAAAATATTGAGCGTGACTGATTGGAAGAAGGGCACGTGTGATCGGAGAGATGCACAAGAGTGCCATCGACAAGACTCGGAATGATGATACGGATGCTGTTGGACTGATTATTGCAGGCGTTCCGTGACAGCATGGCGAAGATGGTGTGTCGGCAAAAAAAAAATGCCACTACATGTATGGTTAGCGTTTGTGCCACGGAAGCTTCAAGTTTCAGCGGCAGAGACGGTCACGGCGACAGCCTGTACTTTGTTCAAGCACTTGCTAATAGTACTTGCCACTCCTTGCCATTGTCTGAGCGTTTAAACTCCGATGTCCGAACCTGTTCAACCTCCTAGCACTGGCACTACACCATCTGCCTTTTACGCATGTGCTCTGACGAGGATATAGACGAAAAGGTACGCGTATTCTAGTATTTCTAGTCGTCTACGTGGTTTCATCAGGCACGTCTAGGATCTGACAGTCACGTCGCGCCCCATCCAAATCCAGGGTCGAGGGTGTCGCGTCATACATGGCAAGGACGAGCCACCAGAGCTCGTTATGCAATTCGATTTATCTCGGGAGTACGACGAGGAGAAAAACGCCGTTCTGGGCAAGCCCAGTTTGTGCCGTAAATACGTCGAAGCAACCAAGTGTGACATCCACGTCCGATGCGCGATACATAACGCTGAATGCACACCCAGGCCCTGCGTCGTCTCGGCAAGAAAGGTTTGGATGGACGTGCATGCGATGAAAGGGCGAGTCCATCTCAAAGAGAGAGAATTCTTTGAAAAAAACGTCATCTTAACGATCGAACTCTCTGAACACAAACGCCCAGTGCGATTCTTCTGGGGTGTGCACGACTTCGTCAGAGGGTTGCGAGGGGCGTTGCTTGGTATGACTTTTCTTCGCGCATTCCTCCGATCGACGCACTTACACGCGACCAGGCCATGAATATCTCACCAAGGTGGGTATCCTACATCGCGACATCAGAGAGGAGAGTATCGTACTCGCAAGACGACTTGGAGGAGAAAGAGGGTTCTTAATCGATCCCGATATAGATCTCCCACACCATAAGTCCGAGAACAATGTTTTCGTGCGTATTTCTCGGACTCGTCCATCGTACTCGACCTTACGTGTGTGTGCTCCTGCTGTGAAAAGTGTTCGAGACGGTACACGTCTGTGAATGTCCTCTTCAATGGGACGCACACGTATCACGATGACATGGAGTCTTTCTTCTATGTCTTGTTACTCTTCTTTTTCAATTATAGGGGCCCTCTCTCGCAGACGCTTTTGAGACATGCGGATTTCACGAAATTTGTTGACCACGAAGACACGCTATTTGCGCATTACAAGCTCTGGCCCGGGACGTTCAGGCATTTGGCACACGCGGAGGATTTCGATCGGATCGCGAATACCAAGGATAAACTGCTCCAGATGAATCAATCGCGACCGAACATATGGCTGGATGTCAAGGAGCACATTGAAAAATATTGGCGGCAAGAGGAACTGAAAGAAGCCATCGTGGCGCTCTTGGAGACGTCTACCAAGTTGTTCAGGCAAAGTCGGGCTGACAGTCATGACGATATAGGGCTGCGCTGTACGAGGGTCGACCACCGGACATTTATTGGGGTGCTTGATATGTGGCTGGAGACGTATGCACATCTCGAAGACAAGTTTTCGCCGTGCCCGTTTCGGGAGGAGTACGTGCGGCGGTGCATGCTGAGTCGGTAGGGGCAGGAAGATTAAGTCGTGCCACTCTTACTACTTATTACTGCGATGAGTGGTCTAGTACGTAGAAGGCTGTGTGCGTGGCATTGGTTAGTACGTATTATAGGATGCACGATGCTGCTGTGTCCAAGACGCTCACTTTTTCTGTGCAACAGCGGATGTCTACACGTCCAGTTGTCCCTCGAAATCAGAGGGTACGCACTGACAGCTGCAAATCGTCTACTTTTTTTAGGAACCCTGTTCAGGTCTGATTCCATTTGTAGGTAGGGCACAAGAGCGTTCGTTCTTTAGATGACATGGCGGAATTTCGAATCCTGGCGAGACGAACAGTGCGCCTCAGGAGGAGAAACAAGGATTTTTTGCGTGTTTCGTTTTTCCTTGAGTCCATTTCGCTCGTCATGGCAGTAGAGAAGGGAAAAGGTTTGTAGAAGTCACAAAGCGCAACGTCAAGGATGATCACTACGTTTTGACACCAGCTTCCTTTCCGACGTGGAATCGTTTGTTAATCTTATACAGAGCCGCTCTCCAAGGAGGTGTTGGACCACGCAAGGATCCGCGGTCCTAAACGAGACGGGGTCAGGACGCATGACTTGCCCACCAGGTTCAAGCCCCCGGGCCAAGGGCGACAGAATGAGCGTCTCTGAATCCAAGGAGGGTGGACGGCGCGCGTGCGCTCTTCGAGAACTGTTTGTCGACGACGGTTCGCTGGCGGGCCGGACATGCTCCGAAGTGGCTGGCGGAGTTTGCAAACACCTGAAGAACAAGCGCCCGTTCGAGAACTTGTAGTGTGAAACTCGCCACACTCTAGCACATTGTTATTGTCTTTCGGTTGGAGCCTGCGTACATGTCAGACACTGGAGGCGTACGCTAGTACTATGACCGAGTCGTCCAGCTAAAGGTGGGCTAGTCGTGGGAAACTCAGCAGTGCACCATGAAGAGATCCACCCGAGTTCGATCTCCGTACGAGCCCTTTCTCCAACGACCCGATGCCCAAGCCCAACGACCCCTTTTCGTTCGATGACGACGCTGTAGACGACGACGAGGGCTGGCAAGAGATGCCCGTCGTCCACGAGGAGTTCGAGAGCGGTCTCGACGAGGAGGACCAGCGAAAGTACCACTACGTGCCCCGAAAATCAGGATCACACGCCCACTCGAGCGGACCCGACCCTGGTGGCGACACGACGGCTGGGCTCGTCGACGTCGACGACCAGGGAACCCAGTGGCGCTCCAAGACGGTGCAGGACGAGAACGCGTACACCCGTTTGCGCGTGGACGAGGAGGACGAAGGGGACGAGGTGCATCTGCGCACGCGGTACCTGTTCGACGGGGACAGCGCCATGACGCCGCTCGCGCAGATGCAGGCGACGAAGAAGATGTTGACCGAGGCGCAGCGGATCGCGTACGTCGGTCTCTGTGCGCTTACGGCGAGGGAGATGGCGCAGCGGCTCAAGAACGCGCGGCGGAAGGAGCTCAAGGGTTCGATTCAGAGCATGGAGATGTGGGCGCTCAAAGTGATGGGAAGGTTGTACTATCACATGGATCTCGAGACTTCAGGTATCCTTCTACTATTGACTTATCCGTGTATCGGACGTTCTGATGGCCTGTCTGCAGAGCAAAAGATGATCGACAGTTTGGCACAGCATGGCGTCCAAGCGAGCGATCTCGCTCCGTCTCTGATGACGACGCACACGATCGCTAATCCAGAATACGATCCAGTGGAAGCGAGGAAACAGGAAGAAGAGAAAACGTTGCATCCAACGGATCACGACGAGGATGGAAAACATAGCCAGCCCCCCGCTTCCCCCACGTTGCCAACGACGCCGACCGCTTCCACGTTCCAGACGACCGCGCGCGTGCTAGAAAACACGTCTGTGGCGTCGTCCTCCCTGTCAGGTCCTGGTGTCACCACCGCGCTATCCTCGGTCGACAAAGATGTCACGCTAGACATTCGATGGACGGTTTTGTGCGACCTGTTTCTCATCTTGGTGGCTGACAGCGTGTACGACGCCCGTTCCCGCGTCCTACTCGAAAACGTCGCACTCAGACTCGGATTGGGCTGGATCGACGTTGTCAAATTTGAGCGGCGCGTCACCGAGGCGCTCGAGATCCAAGAAGGCGTGGAAAAGCTTCACAACCAAGGCATCATCGACGAATCGTCCAAGGCCGCCAAGAGGAAACGGTACATGATGGTTGGTCTTGCAACGTTGGGTAAATCGATGCGTGTGCGTGTGTCGTGCATGAGCTCATCGTGCCTGTAGGGGGCGGTCTCGTTATTGGACTGTCAGCTGGGCTACTGGCTCCCGTCATCGGGGCTGGCCTTGGTGCGGCGTTGACCACGGTCGGTGTGACAGGGACGACAGGCTTCTTAGCAGGCGCAGGAGGCGCTGCAATGATCACGACAGGTGGGGTCCTCACAGGCTCTGGCATCGCCGCACGTGGCATGGCCCGACGGACACAAAGTGTGCGGACTTTTGATGTACTACCACTCCATAATAACAAACGCGTGAGCTGCATATTGACGATACCTGGGTATGGAGATTCGTCTCTTTCGCCTCGCCCTGCTCATGCCGTTCTTACAGGTTCATGAGCGGCAAGCTTGACGACGCGCGGCTGCCATTTAGCGTTTTGGACCCTATTGTGGGAGACGTGTTCAGCGTCCTTTGGGAACCCGAGATGATCCGAGAGACGGGAAGTGCTCTGAAGATTTTGACGGGTGAGATCTTGACCCAGCTCGGTCAGACGGTGCTTCAGCACACGGCCATGACCGCACTGATGGGAGCACTACAGTGGCCAATCAGTGGGTACTAATCGTCTGCCTGTGACGAAAATACTTACCCCCCTTTTTGTCCAGTATTAACGAAACTAGGTTATCTGATTGATAATCCATGGAATAATGCACTTGACCGTGCCCGCGCAGCAGGCAGCGTGTTGGCACAGTTGTTGCAACAACGCCATCTTGGGGTTAGACCCATCACCTTGATCGGCTTTTCGCTGGGCGCCCGTGTCATCTTTTATGCTCTGTTGGAACTCGCCAAGGGACAAGCGTACGGCATCGTTCAAGACGTCTTCATTCTCGGAGCTACTCTCACGGCCTCGTCGAGCGCGTGGTGCAATGCCCGCAGCGTCGTTTCTGGTCGATTTGTAAACGCGTACGCGAAAAACGACTGGGTGCTCAACTATCTGTTTCGTGCGACGAGCGGGGGTTTGAGTTCGGTTGCGGGACTGAGACCAATCGAGGGGATACCTGGGCTAGAGAACGTGGACGTGACGGACAAGATTTCGGGACATATGAGTTATCGCACGTTCATGCCTCTCATTCTCGACCAGCTTGGGTTTCCGGTGACAGCAGACTACTTTGATGAGCCCGTCGTACGTGTTTTTCATTTATACCCGCCACAAAATGTGGAGCTGCGGGGGCTGATCAAGTATTTGATGCGGGCAGGAACCCGATTTCGAAGGGGAGAGGGTCGTCATTCAAGAGGCCGAACAAGGCAAGACAGCTAAGCAGGGATGGTTCTCGAAGCGGACAAGGAAGACGTCGCAGGCCACAGCGGCTTCTCGACCCCCCATCGCCGCATCGTTTGGTTCGTCGAGACGCAAGACGACGTCCAAGTCGCAAGAAGACGATCTCCCGCCGCGTACGGACGTTCCATCGAACGTGGACTCTGGTGACGATAGCATCATGTCGCCAGAACGGCGTTCAAGCGGCTCCACCCCAGACGTGCCTGTGCACGCTGGTTTCGACCTCGCTGCGATCAAACACATGATCGGTGAGGCGGAACGGCAACCGGAACAGCTTGAGGTTCCGCAGCCCAAGCCTGATCAGGATGGCTCCGTACCGCCACCGACGTTATCCACTGTTTCAGCTCCATACTTATCGCCACCGACAAGAGAGGGCTCGGTGGCAGGTGCCGTCACTGTCAAACCGATCCCTTATGACGATGTGGAGGAGAATGTGGAGGGCTCCGACCGGAACTTGCCCGATTCCCTGAGCGCCCCACTCTCCGGGGCCATGACGTTGGTTGACAAGGATGCTTATAGGAGGACGAGAGATGGAAACATTAAGGAGATACAAGGGGAAGCGAAACTTTGTTCGGACAATGCCTTATCTCGACCGTCTTATCCACCCCCCAAGACGCTGAACCCCGAATGGTCCCTTGCCGAGCCACTGGGCAGACCGTTGGACGCCACGTTGGGGAACGGGTTTGCAAGCGCGGCGCGAGGGCTCTCATTTGGGAGTAGCGCGCGCCATACGACACCATCGAGTCTGTTTACTGGTTTCAACTCCCGCGATCGGCTGGGCGGACTGGGCGCCCAGTCAACGCCTGCACCTGGTCTATCCTTTGCTTCTCCGGATGGGACGATTTCGTTCCAAGGTATGGATCCGGATCCGTGGCACGCACCTACTGAATCGGGCGGCGGAACGGCTGGCGGGCTTGGTAATAATCCTTGGACGCTATAATCAAGTAGGGTTCTTGTTCTTGACTTCGGCCTTGGCAAGACCTTGGAGGTTGGTGGTGGGGTTTATTGATTCATGAACGGGATGCTCTATTTTTTTCTATATCATGTGTGACAGGATGCTTCTTTTTCCCCTCCGTCCCCGACGCTGAAGAAATGAACAAAAAATAGAAAGGCGGGGCTGTCCATAAGTTTGGCTGTGCCGCCGGTCCAGAACGTCGCCGGTCGCGGAACTCTTGCACTGGTTTTGCAACCAACGACCATGCGTAGGGTGCATCCAATTGACTGGGCGGTGGAGTGGTGGGGAGATTGAGCTGCTTGATGTGGACTGGTGGGATGATCCGTCCCCGTCGCACCGTATGCGCGTTGGGCAAGGAACCATTGAAAGGTTTTGCCAACAAAGTCGGTTTCGTGCGCTTGACCAAATGGGTCGATAAGTTGGGTGTATGTCAAAGTCTAAACTTGACTGCCTCGATCTCCAAAGTACACATGAGGGGGACGGCGGGTCTGGGTCTACGTGTATGTTGTCAACGGGCGGTGGTACGACGACGCTAGCGGAAGACACTAGCTCGTATTTCGTATCGCATTCATCCCTTTTGCTGATAAAGGCGGTCCAAGAACGACAAGAAAAGCGAGCCGAGAGATGGCTAAGAAAGCTAAGAAAACACGAGGATGGAAAAGAAGGACCAAATAATAATAATAAAATTCAGAATAATAAAAAATAAAGATATGGCAGCATTAAAGGACAAAGAAGAAAAAAACAATACCACCGCCATGCATCGTTATCATGACCCTGCGTGCCGGGTGAGAAAACCGTGGCGCTGAAGAGTGTGGTTGTTGCGCATGCAAGATGCGTCTTTTCTGCCATTCGAAATATCCACGGATGGAAAGTAAGGAATTAGCCGCTAAAATGTCACGCAACAAGTTGGCGTGCCTTTCGTGTTTATTTCCCATTCCAGCACGCCCAGGGCTACTACTGTTGCAAGAAAAACGCGACGAAGCCGTCCCGAGATGGCTCGGCTGTTGTACACTCCACTACGTGTGACAATAAACCTTGGGGGTCTCAACCCGTGATAATGTCCCGTTGTGACGTGCGGAGTCTGAAACTCAAGGAGCAACGATGTCACCACAGCTGAGCTATTTTCGAACTCCGGAATGCGACAACTCCGAACGAGCCACGGCTAACTTGAACTTGCGGTTACGTGCCGCTATTTTTTTCGCCATGTATAAAGCCCGGCGCCATGACCCGCCTTCCCTACTCCTCCTGCTCCACCTCCCGCCATACTTCTCATCTTATCGTCCCCTGATCCAATATTCATGCGCTCAATCCTAAAGCATCCCCACCTCTCCGATCGTCAATTTCACCACCATTGCCCAGAGCCGTTCCCGTTCGCGACCTGTTCGACCGTCGAAGTCTCCCCCCGTGTCCACTTTCCACCCACACCAACACTCACCTCGATTTTCATCACCCACTCCTCCACCGTCTACGATCGTACTCCCGCAGAGGTGCCCCCCAACGCCTGTGCCTTGCCCGGCCGTCACGAACGAGAGTTTGTCGACACACCCCACCGTCGTCCCCGCCGCCAATGGCATCGTGATGCGGAAGGGGGTTATTTTCAGCCTCGCGGGTCCGAGCCTTCAGGTTTATCCGCCCTAACTTCTCAACCTTGAGATGCCTAACAATTTCTTCTTCATATGCGTTCTCGATCCTTTAGATTCAGAAGACTCCGACGTCGTGCAGACACCTCCCGAGTCTACCTTGTCTGACCATACGATTGCCGTCCACTTTGGATCCCGAAGCACGGGCGATGCGATGTTGCCATATTCCCCTGTTCAGAAAGAATTTGAATCTACGCTCCTGTTTTTGCCACATACCTCGAGCCCGCCCATGAAGAAGGGTACGCGTAGGTCGCCTGGTATGGGTCGGGTACCTTCAAAAGAACCCCGTCGCGAGACCGCCGACGGACGGATACCACGTCAGAGCAACTTTACTTCTCCCTCCCTCGACTTTGAAGGGTGTTTGGGTGGGTTTTGACAGAGCAGACTTGTCACGGTATAGATCCATCGTGCTTGCTTTGCCTTGTTTCACGCTTGACTTTTACGATTGTGACGGAGCCGATACCCACACGCATACAATAGCCTTGTCTGTATCATTAGTTGTCGTTCGTTTGGACACATAGAGATGTCATGTTTTGAAGATGAAATATCATTATTTAAATGCTTTTTTGGCACAACACGAAAGATGGGGGGTCGATGCGTGGTAGATCTGCGGCGATGATGGAAGTACTTGGCGCCCAAGTTCTCCGATCTTCACAGGGATATTGACAGCACGTTTAGGGAGCTTTCGTTATGGCCACGAGACTTGGACCCATCATCACATGGGAGCTATGATAAAACGGCTTGTACGCCAACGCATATAATTGCCATCAGAAAACCACAGATAGAAGCCTGACGCGATTGGATGAATGATATCGGTTCAACCTGCGGGTTGTCACATTCGCTAAGCACGCAAATCTATCGAACCGTACGTACCTAGACAGTTCCAGCATCTCAGCTCGGACATGAACAAACTGGATCATCGCCCAAAAGCATTCCAAGGGGTTCATGGTCTGAAAATATCTTGGAGTAGGGGCGACTCCTTCAGGGAGGAGCCTTTTCAGATTTGCCACCTAGATCGGAAATAGGGAGGGAATGCCGCGAAGAGGACCCCCGGGGGTGTTGGGATAAGGATCTAGTGAACCCTGTCGCTTGATACTTAGGTCTAGGGTTGTCTTCTTTTCAAACGGTCAGTGCGCAACTGGAGAGGCGTGGGAATTAAACGATTCCATCGCCCCCGAATCAGCGCAACCCTAGCCCTCCCTTTTTTGTTCCGCAACCATCATCAACACCCTCCATCACAACATTATACAGCAATGGCCCGCACAAAGGCAAGTCGTCTACCCTCAATGCTTTGATGTACTAAGGCTCACCGCTTCGTCACAGCAAACCGCCCGTAAGACAACCGGAGGTAAGCGGCATTGAAAATCGCGTGATTCTGGTGACGATTTCGTCCGCAGGCAAGGCTCCCCGTAAGCAGCTCGCCACCAAAGCCGCCCGTAAGACTGCTGCCGCTGTGCGTGTCCAACCCCCAGTTTTCTTGCTGTGCTTACCTTGTTGTGATAGGCTGCTACCGGTGGTGTGAAGAAGCCCCATCGTTTCCGTCCTGGAACGGTGGCTCTCCGTGAAATCAGAAGGTACCAGAAATCGACCGAGCTTCTCATTAGGAAGCTCCCCTTCCAGAGACTGGTTCGTGAAATTGCTCAAGACTTCAAGGTGCGTGTTCTCGTTGGCACAGGGCTGCGGATGATGGATCGTTGTGCCATAGACGGACTTGCGCTTCCAGTCGTCCGCAGTGATGGCGTTGCAGGAGGCTGCGGAAGCATACCTCGTCTCTCTCTTTGAAGACACTAACTTGGCTGCCATTCACGCGAAGCGTAAGTCGTTGCTGTTTGTTTCGTCGGTCCGAGTTGACACGTTTCCGCATTGCAGGTGTCACCATGTGCGCATAATGTCTGTTCCTTTACAATAGCTGAGCTGACTAACATATTTTTAGCCAACCCAAGGATCTTGCTCTCGCTCGCCGTCTCAGAGGCGAGAGGGCTTAAAATGTCACCACGTGTTTTATTGCTCGCTGATTATGGTCCTCGTTTTGTTCATGCAATGTCCTATGGTGTGTGTGTATTATGATACGAACGACGTAGTATGTATGACTTCAAATTCTAAGCCCCCTCGCGCGTTTCGGTTCTTGTCACGCAGGCCTTGTGTCTCGCTCTTGTTTCACGCGTGTTTACAATATTATTATGACGACTTTGGCTACGCAGAAAGAAAATGTAGATGAAAACAGTTCGCGTTCTGCTTGTGTGTACATTGGCATTACAGGCAAAGATTTGGACAACCCGATAGATTATCGAGGCATCCGAATATGTACGCGAAGCTGGTAGTTCTCGGCTTCTGCATCGAAACGTGAGGGATCGAGAAGAAATCTTGGGGCATCCACGTAACATTGACTTGGCCCTCGGACAAGGGTGAGGGTTTGGGGTTGGAGTACCAAGGACAAGTCGTAAATTGATACTTGATGGATGATGGTGCTCCTCTTTGGGTATCAGTGCCACGACGTGATGCTCGATGCCGTCCTCGGGCGCTCGGCTTTCGGGTGTCTTCGAGTTGTCTCAGTTCTTCTAGTCTTGGGTCTTGGTCTGATTTCTCTTGGCCCCCGTGACATCGTGCTATTGTTTTCCGCCTGTCCTATTTTTTTTCTTGAGCTGGTGAAACAGTAAAGATGTCTGCGGCCCGAAGTTGGAGGACGGGTCCGGAATCGGTTCGTCCGGCTCGTGGATGTGCCGGGACGGTAATGCCTTGTAATGAGTGTGGGTGTACGAACACGAGCGTTGCTGATGACTCAGAGGATCTATTCGCCACGCAAGGCAAAAAGAAGAGCAAAAAGGGCGCAACGCTCGTACGCATCAGTTTCTTTCTTTCTCTTGGCCTCTGCGCAAATCGCGAAGTCATAGCCCGGACGACACGCTGAGATCCGATAGAACGCACGTTCGCGCTGCTGGAACATGAAGAGGTCTACCCATGTCATTCGAATGACACTCGTCCTGAAAGAGCGATGCAGTCTTCGATGCAGTAAAGTGGCCATTCGACTTCCTCTTTATTTTTATCCGCCTACATATATTCTCAGCCTCCATCGTGCCGAGGGCCATATAATTAAATCATTCACCATCATCACCTACAACTGCCTCTGTGTCCTTTGACCAGTTACTCGTTGGAAAATAGCAAGGGCCGACAAGCAAAGAGTACTTACGTCGAGTGTCCGCCGATGATCGATGATCGTTCGTCATGGGATTTCAGAAGCCGGATATATATCGTCTGTCCACGTTGTCGCGATTTTGCGTCTCGCCTGCGGCCTAGCCAGATCTCATGACGACTCCTCGGACGACGGACGACCGGATGGGGGTCATAAATTAATCTACCCCAACGAGAAAATGGGATCCCGAGATGCGATTCACGATCTCCTGAGCCTGTCACCAATCTGTCATGGTGCACACCATGAGGTTATCCATGGTAAACTGGGGCACGCCGACTCCTTCTCGATCGACGCGAGCCGCGATGATACTATACACGATCCCATATGAGGATGTTTCCCGTACGAGGGAAACGGCGGACGGAATCTCACATCGGCAAAGGGCGACCGTCTCGTGAGAGTAGCCGCTCCTACCCATAGCAAGTCCGTCCCTCCGACAAGTTGCATGCTTGCGACGTGAGCTGGTACGAGATTGCAACCCGCCAGGTAACGATAGGCCACGCAAGATACACTGAGCCCTAGCACGGGCATCATTGGACGGAGAACTCCGATGCCTTTAAAAAAAAAAAGAGGGGGTGGGTGAGGTTGAGGGTGAGAAGTCATGCCGTTTGAATTGGATCGATCATCGCATCAAACAAGGTTCCTTGGAAAGAGCTCCCGGGAAAAAAAAAGGTCGATGCGGCAGGGCCCGACGTGGGTACATCATGTTCGCTCGAGTCTCGGAATAGAACGGATGAGGGTATTCTGATTCTGCCCGGCCGCGAATGTTGTGATAAGAATACCGTCTATGGGTATGAATGGGAATGAATGTCCGCCGCTTGGATGAAATGACATCAGTCTGCTCCTGCTCGCGGTACGCTGCGAGCCTTCTAGCTCAAGGGGAAAGTATGATCGTCCAGCGAGTGTTCCCATAACGGCATAGGATGGTTGACAATGGATGACAGGCATTCACCAGTGGGAAACAGAAGCACGCACACATAGGTGAGGAAAGTTGAAGCTAAAAAAAAATTAAATAGGCACACATGCAAAACATAGGTTCGCCGCGCACTGGGATAGCCTCGGTATGTATTGGGGCCGCCGGGCGCATGCACCTTCTCGTGACATTGTTCAACCGGCTCCCCCGGTCTTTTCTTCGATCAGATGACCGTAAGTCCGTATGTATGGTTGATCAACGCGACAAGTGGACAAGTGGACGGTTATTCGTCACGTCGGAAAATACCGGGTGGCAAGAAAACCATCCTCCGGGCGACGTTTTCGCTCGCGAATTCGAAGCCGCTGAGATGTGTCAAATCATCCACAACGCTACGTGAGCGGCGACGTGTGACCTTGGTCCTGGTGAGTTTCTGTGCATCGGGATTGGCAAATCTGTCAAGGGGTATATACATACGCTTCACTGGAACGGACTTCCACCTCGACTCGGTTCGGTCCGAATCGGTGCAGGTGGTTTCTAGAGTCGGTTAAATAGGCTGAGTCGGTAAAAGAGGCTAGGGAAGACGGCGATTTGAGCTGACCAGTTTTGATCCTAGCGGCGCCGCCACTGCCAGGCCGAAGATCCGCCGCGACCTCATCATGATGTGACTGCTGACATGACATGACCATAGCACGTACACGGGTCTCCACAGTTCAATCATTTCCGTCTTTCCTTCCTTTAAGAAGGGCCGCCAAGCAGGATAGTTGTCCACCTTTCGTGGCCCTGCCCACTCTTTCTCCCTCCCGGTCCGAACTCAAACTCAAGAGTTCTCTGTCTCCGAGTCGTTTCGACATCAACGTGAAGTTTCCGCGCTGTTCAAGCTCACTATGACGACGAGGGTTTCGCGACCGTGTCGTCAAAAGACTTTCATACCACCCCACGGACGACCCCGGACTTCCGCAAGCATCCGTAATTTCACCTCTGCCAACGTTCCAGACACGGATTGCACAAAACGGAAGACTCTAAGCTTCCACCCAACTGGATTATTTCAAATACGTACGAGCAAACCGAGCGTATTTACTCCGTCGCGCCGTGCGGTCCCCGCTGGACCCCGCAACGAACGCCGTGTTACTTAAAACCCACGCACTCGCTCAACATCTAGGACCAGCTTTCCGCTTACCCTCGCGAGACGTGTGCACCTCGTTTCGAAAAAAATCGCACACGCAGCGCGTCGTTAAAACGTAAGAACATGGGACAGAGAACAAGAAACGGATGAATACGACATGCAAATGTAGAATAGTCGACGAGAACATAATCCCAAAGAAGTTCCTGGTAGTCGTAAGTACCGCGTTTCCCTTACTCACCCCGCAACATTCTCGTTGGACAGACACGCACGCACGTTTTCCATCGTTTAGGAAAAGCAAAAAAGGAAACCTTGAGTGTTGAGAGGGCATCGGTCTGCCTTTCCAAGGCTTCGTGACGTTCTGGAGACGTACGGAATGCGTGGGTATACGAAGATCTGATGGAATGTGCGTCTCTCGAGTTTCCCTTCAAGCTGGCATGTGTCCTCAATCAAGCGAGTGCTATATAATCACTTCTCCGATAAGCAAGCACTACAAGTTTACCCTGGCACAGGTATCTTTAGCTAGGGCTAGCAGTCACGTCGATCATCAAGGTCTTCTACTGTTACAACTGTCAAAGATTTGATTTGGTTCTAGTAACTAAGGTGGTCCCAAACCTATTCTACAGATCTGCTAACGACAGATGCTAATTATATAACACATGAAGTCGTGAAGTTGTGCAAACGAGCAAAATGGGAATATCCTCCAGAGCCCATGATGCCCTCCAAAAATGCTTGAAAAAAGAGCGAGTACAATAATATACAGATCCAGAGCCAGAGAGACATCATGAAAGTGAGTGCCATGAACTAGGCAACCCACTCGGGTTCAACCTTGAGATTGGCCTTGGGCCAGTATTTGCCCCCTTGCAAACCGTCGGCTTCCATCCGAATCTTGACTGTGCGATGCACCTTTATCTCGTGGGTCTTTTTATTCTGCCTCGGAATGTGTCTTCCCCTTCCAAGATTGGTGCTATGCGCATCGAGAGATCAATCAACGTCATTCTCACGCAAACAACAGAGCACTTACACAAGGTGACGCTTCCAATTGTTATCCTCGTCGCTCTGATAATGCAATTGCATCGGAATGACTTCGAGGATCCACCAATACAGCTTGATGTCGAGCTGGTCGTACTTGAGAGATAGAGCATCTGCCAGGTCTTCCAGTTCTTCGTTGACAAACTCCTCGTCACTGACCGCCTGGTCTGCGCCTTTCGGTGACGCCATCAACTGGACTTTACCCGAGTCTGGCGTTCCAGGAGGCGATGGAACTGCTGGAACCGGTGGGGTTTGGAAGATCGCTGCGGGACGCTTCCAAACTCGAGGAGGCAGCATGTCAGCATCCATTCCGATCTGCTTGAACATGGAACGGTGGAACATAATGCCTGTGTCCGCGAGGAAACATTGCCTGACCATCCACCGTAACGGAATTCGTGCCAAACTGTGCCGGGTGCCGTTCTCGACAGATCCACCACCAACGTCTGAGCAAGGGAAAAGTATGTCGTCAAGGATTTTGCAATGCACTGATAAACGACATACCACAATGGCAACCAGCGAACCACACCTCCTCATGGTTGGTGGTGCTGGCTGGCGCAGAGTACAGATATTCCAGCTCTTCCGCGGTCGGTTCATGATGATGACCGTTACGAAGAGGCTTCGGCGCAGTCAGCTTATGACCCTTCTTCACGCTAGCTGGCATTTCATGACGCTTGACACCGAGTTTAATGTCCTCTTCCGTGGGCCGGTTGTAGTAGTTGGCTTTAAAACGTCTGCGGAAGAGGTTCGTCAAGACCTTGTTATAGAGACGAAAGCAAAAACGTACACTCGACGCTCGTCCAGCGATAATGCATGTCTAAAGTACCGAATGCTATCGTTGGATTTCGTGAACGGTAACGTGCGAGGTATCAAGCCGACGGAATTGACTGTATCCCTGTGGTGTTCCAGGAGATCATCGATTGGAGCACGCACGTGTATGAAAATTTGACTCACCAAACACCCACGAATTCAACGTCGACATTGACGGAAAACGCCTTCTTGAATGCCGTGCTTTGACTCCATCCAGTGGCATCGTCCTGCGAGTACATCTTGTACGCAAAAGGAACTTGTTGATGGTTGTCTCGGGGTAATAGGCCGACCTTGTGAATCCTGCATGACAGAAAGGAATTAACCATAAAAATGGAAAAGTTGGGAACACGCCAAGACTTACATGCCAGCGAGCGCTCGAGCAGTGTAGGCCCCTCTCGAGAACCCAAAGATGCAAATTTTATCGCCCGCCTCATCTAACAAGCGGTCAGCTCAGTGCGGTCGCTGGACGAAGAAATTTCACGTACAGTTTTGCATCAAGAACTCGTAACCGCCTAGAGTTTGCCGCAGATATGAATGCCGTGAAGAACTCCGAGGGGAAGATAGTGCGGCGTACCCATCACATGTGCGTCCAGATGATTACCAAGCATCATATCGATGGTCTTGGACAGTTTAGCCATGAAGGGGGTTGCTATCTGGGGGATAGTGTAGGTACCGATGCCAGCCTGCCGAAGACACCTGATTATGAAAGCCGCACTCCCCTGAAGTTAACAACTGACCTGATAATAAACCATCTGCTGAGAGGGGTCATCTTTTTTCAACATAGAGAAAAACTGGATGATGTTCGAGTTCTGTCGACAGGGCGTCAGAAGACGGAAAGGGAGAGTATCTCAGGGAAAACTTACGTCTCTGTCGAACTGGTCGCCAGTGCCATCGAAGCACAGAATTAACGTGCGATGGGTGTGGGCCGGGGGAATTATATCATCTGTAGGATCTACGGACGACGGCGCCAACGTCGAAAAACCGCTAACAGTCACTGGTGGGGCCAACTGCTGGTCAGACGACGAGGTAGGGGCGGGCGAGGGGTCAGCCATACTGCGAGAGGTAAACGCTGGAAAGGCTGGGCCATACTCCACATGACGTTCGACCTTTAAGTGTAGAATGGAATAAGGCACTATCAACCCTGAAGTGTGGGCAACCGAATAACGGACTAAAATGGACACATTCTCTGTGCCAGGAGTCACAGGTCCTGACCAGACACGTCAAGAATTCCGCGCATCGCCAGCGGATATCATAATTGCCGAGTCTCGAACGCTCGGAACGCGACGGAACTTCCGAGGACGACGTAGCGCCAATTCGAAGTAAGACGAGCAAACAGTGGGTTCGAGTCCCGGGCCGGGGATCATGGGATTGCCGTTGTCACCTGGTCGCTAAGGGATCCCCCGAAGTTCTCCCTAGACTCCTGTGGCGTGACACGATAAGTATTGGGATGGACAGGTATTCGATGACTGAATCAATAAAACAGCTTGCGGCATACTTAGCGATGGGCCTCATGTCTTCCTTGCGTTCAGGGTGGAACTTCTTGGCAGAATCCAACTTCGCTGCAACGCATTTGGCAACGCTCCACACTGTCATTGAAGCCTAACTGCCAGTAGTGTTCAAGGTTTTCGGCTACTCCATTATACGATGCCCGGCATGGAATGGAACATGGGATCATGCGCGGCACCTATCGAAAGTTTAGTACGGCAAGGCGAACCGCCAATATCTGGCGCAGCCCCAGTCCGGCCTACTTACATCACCAATTCCGTGATCGCTCTAGCGCTTTATTGTCTATCGCACACATATGAACTAGGCATGTTTGTATTTGAAATCATTGAGTAAGCGGACGAAGCAGAAACACTGAGGCGTATGATTCAGTTCAGCTGACCCCAGTGACGCAACGAGTGAAGGGGAGTCTTGAGCATTACGATATAAGCCCCCTTCGCCGAACGGTAAATATTTTCTGAGGAGATTCCAATGACGCCCGTTACTAAGTATTTATGATTCATGGGCCGTTGGAGTCGGTGGGGATAATTGGTATTGACCAGTAATAAGACAGCAGTATCCTACTGATTTGACCCAAACACGACCCTCTCAGAAGTGGATCTAGTAGGGGTGACGAAGTTGTCAACAAACCACGCATTCAAGCAGCGTCTAACATGTGGTTATGGGGTGAACGTGCGCTTTCACTCGCCTTCAAGTCTTTTCGCTGAAATACTAATGCGAGTAGTAGCCTGTTTTAAAAATCACATTGGTCTATAACCTACCGGACTCTATGTAAACATACAGCCATTTTGAGTCGGGCTTTGCCGGCCGCCCATAACGAACAGCCCGGCACTGTGCGCACAGCCGCTTCAACCACACCGTTCTGATCGATGGCAAGCTCCCAAAAATGAGCAGCCCAGAAGCAAATGCCCTAATGCAAAGAGAGCGCAAGAAGCCCGGTCGTGTACCCACGTCTTGCGCGGAATGTAGACGGTATGTTTTAACTTGCTTAATCCGAGGTGATGCGCTTCACATGATTATCATGCGACTCTGCGACAGCCTCAAGCTCCGTTGCGATCGCAAGGTTCGTTTCTTCGCCCTTATTAATCGAAATTGATACATACTTTTTTGCTAGGTCCCTTGCGAGACTTGCGTCAAGCGTGGATGTGGAGCCATATGTCCTACAGGTAGTAATACAATGTCATTTTCCTGATTCATGCTCAAACTAACTTCCTCCGAAGGATCACTTACCGTGGGCAAGGGCAATCGGTGGGCGCTCTTATACTCCTTCCCGACAGTGCTAGATAAAATATTGATATTTCAGGTTAATCCTCACGAACACCGCAGAATTACATGAGAAGATTGATTCGACGACTGCACGCATTCGCGTGCTGGAAGAGGCCCTTCAACGTGCACATGCGCAGACATCCAATATTCCTCATCCTTTATTATCGGGTGCCACCTCATCCACTTCCAGGGCCGAGAAAACGTCA
The DNA here is from genome assembly GCA_038090255.1 of Austroboletus niveus. Classification (NCBI taxonomy): domain Eukaryota; kingdom Fungi; phylum Basidiomycota; class Agaricomycetes; order Boletales; family Boletaceae; genus Austroboletus; species Austroboletus niveus. The sequence continues at coordinate 29,471 of JBBPMJ010000223.1, forward strand.
TCAGATCCATTTCCCGCTAAAACATCCTCCAACGAGCCCGAAACAGATACTGTCATCGATGCTTTCGGTATGTAATTTCAACATCTTTCAATGATATGGTATGACGTTGTACTCGCCAGGAACGCTCACCATTGGCACCCGAGGGGAAACTAGTTTCATGAGCAGTACAGCTCGCACAGAAGTATGCCCCTCAATCTACTCTGATGTTTCGGATTCTGACAATACGTATATCGGTCCAGTATCTGATAGGGGTAACTCTGATCCCTCGTCTTCGTGTGGCGCCCTATACGAATGACCTTCTTCCCCATCTAGCGTCCCTTTGAGATATCGCCCGCATGGACGACCCTAGTGCAGAATTCACGTCTCCCATCTTGTGTGATCAAGGCTTCGCCACTCGAACAAGATATTACTACGACTGATGATGAGCTGCGACGAATTGTGATGGACCACCGCCCACCATTTCAGGAAGCCGTCCGGTTGTGTAACATATACCTGGAGTGGGGTCGAACATTGTATGCATTCGCCTTGTCTTTTTGAAAGACGGAACTGACAATCTCTAGGTGGCATCCACTTAAGCGTCATGAGCTGCTTGACGAGATACTGGGGAACGTGTATCATGCAAAGTGGGTAGTCCCATCTCACCACTTTCTGTGACTTACTTTTCTATACAGTTCCTACGAAGAAATACCAGGCCCTCACTACCTGGCACTTCTTTTCAGTGTCTTCGCTCTTGCGTCACTCTATGATACCAATCAGTCCGCTAATAGCGTTGAAGCTTTCGAGTACTACATTTTATCTCGCGTGGCGCTGGACTTTAGCCCGCCGTGGACGACCACGACATTACATGCAATCGTTGCAGTGGTACGTCAATTTCGTACGCCTGCAGCACAACTTATTCTTATTGAAACTGGTGAAACAGGAACATAACCTTCAGTGGCACTATTTAAGTGACATACAAATGGACCCAAGTCGAACATATATCCTAATTGGTTTCGCGGTCAAGCTTGCATATCGGGTACGTGCCTCCTAGATCACCTTGACTGTGGACTCACGTATGTGTAGATGGGGCTTCGTACGTTTCTTTCGACTCTTCCTACTCAGATTACCTAAACATACACCAAGACCTTCATAGTGCACGCTTTCAGCTTGAGAAGAGTGTTGTCCAGAAGCGGAGCACCCTTTTCTGGCAACTGTTTCTGATGGACACACTTCTCGTAAGCTCGTAACGCCTGTCTTCATCTGACATAGATTTACGCACAGCCTCAGAGCTTTTACGCTGGGCGTCCACCAAGTTTTTCGCTGGATTGGATAGACGTGCCTTATCCCGACGAAGAATCCCCGGTGACGAACGACAAGGGGGAGCTGGAGATAGGCTGTAAGTAAGGTTGAGCTCATTTATTGAGAAAGGGAGTCTGATTGCCGATAGGGCATTCTTGGACGTGGAGGTTTGCCAGATTGTTGCATGAAATATTGGTCGGTGCGCTTGGCGCGAAAATCCCCACGTACAACACCATACTGGAATTAGATCGCAGGGTTCGCGATTTCCCGATCCCTTCGCGTCTGCAACTCCAACGTGATCGAGATATACAAGCTGAACCGCAGGTTGTCCTGCAGCAGCTCCTTGTTCTCGTGTCGAAAGAGCAGGGTGAGATCTTTTTTTTAGTTAAGTTTCAGGACCTGATGCATATTTCCACTCCCCTCAGTACTCCTCAACATCCACAGGCGTTATTTCTCTCAGGCATTGCAAGATTCACCCGATGACCCGCTAAGACACAAATATGGGCCCTCTGTCATGGCAATATATCGATCTGCATGGCGACTAATCGTGGGCCTTTCGTCGGCCGTGGACTGGATCCCAGATATTGTAGTGCGCATACCTATTTTTTGGTCCCTTGGATTTTCGGCCGCTGTACGTTGAGTAAAGCATGATCATTTGGCATACTGATCATGTCTGCCATAGATTGTTATGTGCATGATTGTAACTCGCGCATCTAATTCAAACATGGCTGCTTCATCGTTACGTGAGATCGACACGGTATACAAGATATTCGAGAAGGCAGCTCCGACCACCAGGAATGCCTTCGTCCTTTTGGTGCGCTCGCCTCGACGCCTTTCTTGTGGGTCTCCAAGACTGACACCTCGCGTAGGAGTATGTCGAGAGGGTATGGCACAAAAGTCGCGAGAATGTACACCATCCCCGGTCGGAGTGTATTCTATCCCGAGCGGAGCTGGATAGGGTGGGTGGGGGTTCAACGAGTGTTATTTCTAAGACGAACCATGCGGCTTCGGGTTGTCTGAACTCTTCTCCTGGCTCTTCTGCGTGTTACTCAAACTCGAACAACATCAACGATGCAAGCCCTTCACATAGCCTCTTCTCGTCGAGCATCCACCCCAGAATCATGCAGGATATGCAGAGTTTCGATGGGTTCCGAGCGCCGGCTATTGCTACAGGTGGACTTGACTTGGCAACTCCGGAGAAATTCTCGCAGTCGATGATCGACACACAGTTGAGTCATTTCTGTCCTGAGGCAGAAAAGGCCATGGCACAGCAATCCTTGGACATGCTTCAATCGTCTCTGCCTGACACGTTCCACTTGCCTGGTGGGATGTTCGCACCCGATGTTATTGCGTCGGACCCTGCTTTGAGGAATTTTATGGAGCAGCTTGGGTTTTGATGTCCGTTTGCTTTGTGTACAGTGTATACCACCTGGTGATTGTTCTTCGTTGTACTGTTACTTTGTGTAGAGGATATATGCTCGAGGCTCAAATGTGTATGTTATGGTCAATTCAGTCGTTGGGTCCTGCCATTACTAATGAGGTTTTACTAATTCTAGCCTAGGCTACGCCCATGGGCGTTTACCGTATTACATTTCCCCCTAATCCGGCCACTTCGACATGGCTTCTTCGGCGCGACTTCGACTCCACCTTGCGGCTACAGCACAACGCAAGTTCCACCGTGTACGTGCGCAACTGGTATGCACGCAGCAGCAAACAGCACCACCTTCTCTTTCGCTGACGTCTCCTTGCCACTGAAGCTCGCAGGCCCACAGACCAATAGCCAGGTCAACTATGCGCAATACCTAGTAACATCCGATCTAGTATACGCGCCAACATACTGGCGAACAGGTGAAACCAGAATGCTCGCGAGACTGTAAGTCTGCAACTTTGCCGCTTCTTTTTCAACGAACATCGCAGATCTCATTCTGAGCCCTGACCAGTGTCTGGCGCCTATCGATCGCATGAGTTTTGGGGCGCTGAATGGAAGCTGCATTGGTTTTATACGCAGCATGGACTTGACAGGATATCCCTCCTCGAGGCTTTGGATACTTAGGGCGGCACCAGGAGACGACGAGAGCAAACGGCCCATTGATCCAACCCCCCTCCACGAACATGGCACCCATTGGCACACCTCTTACAGATTCCAAATTCACTCTCGACTCGTCTGCCGTCGCTGGCTTTTTCGGGGGCAAAGAAGCCATCTCGGCCATGGCCACCGTCCATCTTTACAAGGGCAGACGGTGGCTCGGGTGGTATAATTCTCCAGGCAGCTATACGGTCGCAAAACGATTCGGCAGGATGGCTAATGCGCCCGTTTGGGATGGGTTGTTTCCCGGACCAAACGATCCACCGGCAATCACTTTTGGGCTCGACGGCAAAAAGGGCCCCGAGTACATTGCAGCCTTGTCTGGGACCAAGATGCCCACGGGACATCTCGCATATCTGATGATGGATAAGAGTAAAGATGTGGAAGCGGACCCGATGAAGGGGAGGTCGACCAAGCCTTGCGACGTTGTCTATTTACCGATGAAGCCCGTCGACTGCGAGGTCTCTGTTGAGCGGCTCCGCATCTGGGAGTCCCTCTTGGCACTCATCCCCATCGCTTCCAGCGCCGTAACGTCCGTCATGTGCGCGCTAGTCTTCGATTGGTATAGCTTTTCCATGATCTTGCTCGGCATGGTCTCGAGTGGGTTGGCTAGCTCGGTGATCGGCAAAGGAACGCCTCGAATCAGTTCCGTCAGCAACCCAGCCATTGGTTCACCTCCGGGGCATGGTATTCTGAAGGGAGAGAATGGTATCAATATGATCATGGTGATCAAAGGGGAAGAGAAGGACGTCAATGTCATCACAAAGGGACGCTTCGTTCTCGAGACAGACTCCAAAGAAAGTCAAAAGGAAAAGGGAGACAGGGAACAGGACAGTGAGAAAGAGAAACAGGGTTTGCTAGAAAAGAGCGTCACGAAACAAGGCTTAGAAAAAAAGAGCGGCGAGAAACACTACCATGCCATTGGCTTCTGCTCCCTCCTGCTTCTCGCCCAGTTCCTTGTTCAGCTTCTCCTTGTCCCGCAGGGAACCCTGTTCGGTCAGATCATGTTCATTGTCTCTCTCGCCATATCCTGGGGGTACAACTCGTACTTGTCTTCGCTGGAGAAGGAGAAGATACAGGCGGACCTACTATACAAGACACTCGGGAGGCCGGAGATGCGTCGGTTCCAAGCCGGTACCTGGACAACGACGGTCGTTTTTGTTTGTCTACTGCTCTTCCACGACGTCGACAAGAAATTGTTTCAAGGGAGCGACTGTGAGAAGATTCTCAGCTCGTTGATCCCAAACAATACGACTGTATGGGAGGAGTGGAAGACCAGGGTCATCAAGCAGTTTCTTAAGGACGACGATGAAACCTTGCTTGACTTGCAATGCGAGCAGGTCTCAGATGAGCGTGCGCTTTCACCGGACGAATGTCTCCTGAGACAGCTGCTAGGCGACGCTACAGTGGCGTTTAAAAAATACTTCGAAATTCGTGCGGGATTACCTCTGGACTCTAGTTCAACTAAGCTAGTAACAAACCCCAATGGTCCCATCTCCGATCGCTCTACTTTATCGACCCCATGAGGCTCCATTATCACCTTAGGATTACTTTATTCTCTTGTTTCGCTTCGTCGGTGCCACGGTGCCCAGCTTACACCGTTTATATGTAGTTCGCATGTTGGAATACGTTGTAGATCAACACTTAAAACACCAGCAGACATTTGAACTTGATGTAACAACTCGGCACTGCTTCTCCAACGCGGTATTCAATATGTCGTGCTCTGAATGGAGGGAGACTATTGGTGATTAAAGGGAAAGAGAGAGTGATGTTAACGCCATCACGAAGGGACGCTTCAATCTCGATGTGGTACTCAAACAGGGCGGCGAAGAACAAGGCAGCAGGGCATGGCACGGAAGAGAAGGATGCCCACCACGCCCACCACGCCATCGACATATCCTCGCTTACTCCTCTCCCACCTCCTCGTCCCTCAGGGAACCCTTTTCGGTCATATCATGTTTCTCGTCTCGCTCGCTGTTCCTGGGGGTACAACTCGTGCCTGTCCTCTTTAGAGAGGGAGAGGATCCGGACAAACATTCTCTTCGAGACGCTTCGGACCCCACATATGCGCCGCTTCCGTGTCGGAACCCTTTACATGTCCACTACTCTTCCATGGCGTTCATCCAAAAGAAACAGGAGCGCAAATGTCGTGCTGCAATTCTCTGTCGTGCCTTTCAAGTGATACTATTGTCTGGAGACGATGGAGAAAGAAGGTTGCGAACCGGCTCGTTTACATTAACTCGGAGTTGCCCTACTTTCGGCACGAGCAAGGCCCGCAGCTTTTCGAGAGCGATAGAGAACGTCTGAATAAGTTGTTGGACTATGCGACCGCAGAATTTAGAGGGCATATGAAATTTGTGGAACCTTGCCTCGGGATTTTACCCATCAGGGGTCTATACCCACATACGGACACTTTATGATCACTTGGAACTTAAATATATATCCTTTTCTTATTACATACTTACATGTTATTTTTTTCAATGTGTTCCGGGGCACTTGCAGGCTAAGATGTCAGCCGACACTGACATACCTATTATGTAATGATCACTGGCTATTGATCATCAGTGCGATCATTTCCAACGTGACCTAGGGACGAATTGACCAGCCTTATCTATCCCGATTGACGGGTTGGGCGTATCATGTACGATACCTCATGGCATATTTGGCGCTGTACGTCATATCAGTTAGAAGCGCTCAGCGCTCATGCCAAGGGGCGCGAACAAAAATTTTACTGCCAAATGGAGATCCCATAGAAATTTTATGGAAGACATGTCTGGCATGTCAACCATCATTGCGAAACCAGCGGATTCAGATCATCCAAGTTGAGCGTCACGTCCACATGAGGCAGCATGCACTCTACCGAGTCAAATTCGACACATCGTCGATGCGACCGAGGAACAAACGTCGCAAGGCTTGGAAAAGATCTTTGATGTCTAGGAAGAGAAACGCGGCTCATTTAACAACAAATTTGTCGAACTAACTTGTACGTTCTATGCCAATGTTGCGTATCGACGAAACTTACAGGATATACTCGCAGACTAACCGTTGTGCTTGACGACTTGCCGTGCGAGTAATCTGTCTTCTTTTCCACGAACCTGGCTGGTGCCTATCTTTTTCTCCCCTTTGATGGAAAGTACCTTTTCGGTCCGCCTCGAGGTTTCTGGGTATTTATGGCAACCATATAGGGCGATGACGAGGACGAACGCACCATTATCGACATAACTGTCCCCAAACCAAAATGCCACCCATCCGTTTACCTCTCAAGGACTCCAAGTTCTCTCTCAACTCTTCTGCTGTAGCTGGCTTTTTCGGGGGTAAAGAAGCCATTTCAGCCATGGCCACCGTCCATCTGTACGTGGGCAGACGATGGCTCGGGTGGTACAATTCCCCAGGAAGTTATACTATCGCAAAACGGTTTGGTAGGATGGCCAACTCTCGTTTTTGGGATGGATTATTTCCCGGTCCCAATGACTCTCCGGCGGTCTCGTTCGGCCTTGATGGACAGAAAGGACCCGAGTACATCGCGGCCCTGTCTGGAACGGTCATGCCCACGGGGCATCTAGCCCATCTGACGATGGAACGGAGCAAGGAGATAGAAGTCAACGTGATAGAAGGGAGGGTGACAAAACCTTCTTGTGTCACCTACCTGGCGATGAAGCACGTTGACTATGACGCTCCAGTCAAGCGCTTGCCTCTCAAGGATGCTCTGTTTGGTCTTTTCCCGATCGTTGTCAGCGCCCTTACCTGCATCATGTGTGCGTTGGTCTACGATTGGTTCAGCTTCTCCATGATCTTGCTCGGTATGGTCTCGAGTGGCTTGGCTAGCGTCGTAATCGGGAAAGGAAGACTTGTCATCAAGTCTGTCAAGAATCCAGCCTCTGGTGCCCCCCCAGGGCACGGGATACTTAAGGGAGATGAGAATGTGGTGGTGATTAAAGGGAAGGAGCGGGACGTCAATGTCATCACGAAGGGGAGTTTCGACCTGGAGGAGCCAACCAAACAGGGTGCGAAAGAGCTGGGCGATGAAGAAAAGGGTGACAAGAAACAAGCCACAGTAAGAAAAAGCACCGTTCGCAGCTACCACGATATCGGCTTCTGTTCGCTACTCCTCATTGCTCAGTTCCTCATCCAGCTTCTCCTTGTCCCGCAGGGAACGCTATTCGGTCAGATCATGTTCGTCGTCTCGCTTGGTGCGTCCTGGGGGCACAATTCATACTTGTCGTCACTAGAGAAGGAGAGCATACAAACGAACCTTCTCTTCGACACACTCGGGAACCCCGAGATGTGTCGGTTCCAGACTGGCACGCGGACGACGATGGCGGTATTTGTCTGCCTATTGCTTTTCCACGGCGTTGACAGGAACTTGCCCGAAGATGAAGAACGGAAAGTCCGTGAAAAGGTTCTCCACTCATGCCTCCAAAATGACACCCTCGTGTGGAGACGGTGGACGGACAAGGTCGTCGCTCAGCTACTTGACATGGACGTCGAATCAGAGTTCTTACCCTACTTGGAGGAGGAAGACCTTGGCATATCGCTTTCGGAACAGGATGCAAACCTCTTGAAACAACTGCTCGATGACGCAGCCGCGGCGTTCAGGGGGTATTTCTATGTTTGTAAAAGCTTACCTGTAGATTCTAGTCAACAGTTCGTTGACGGACGATAGGACCATCTACACTTTTCAGTACATTCGATCAGAACTTGCGAGAATTGCCGAATGTTCTATGGTTATACTTTTTGTTTTCATTCTTCATGTTATGAACCATTTGTTGATGAACAAGTCGCAACTGGGTAGTCGCTGCTACGTTACGAATTCATGGAATATCTGTCTTTCTGAATACTTATATATATGACCCACTTTTGGATGCATGGCGAAGCACCGTGACGTAGGCACCATGCTGTTAGGCCACTAATGCATACTTGTATTCCTGTGGACGATGCTTCATACGTTCACTTTTCGGTTGTCGTTGAACCCGACTCGTCATGTTTGCCAAAATCAGAACCTTGCTGATGCTTCAGATAAGATGTGCCATAATAAGGGGGACCCATATCATATGCAAGTAAAGGAGGTACGGCATTGTCAAGATGACGGTGGACAGCGCTGACGTTGAGCGCTGAGCGCCCACACAATGTGAGCCCAACCGTTGGCAGCCATTTAAGACTGTACCTCCTCCCTCCACTTGTTGTCATATCCGTTTCGATTATGCTTAGGTGGCTGTCGATGAACATAATTAGTGAGTACTTGGGTGAGATGTCTTGAGAGCATCGCTGACGTGACAAGGAGCCAAGTAGAAACCCCGATACCATTCAGCCGGAGGAAGCAGCGGCGGAGCCGATTGAAATTGAAGTAAGACATAGGGTGTATGCAATTGCATTCCTTACTGATGGAAAGAACGTCATGAGTGGTGACTATGGTGGAATGATTCGACAATGGAGAGTGAAAGATGGGAAGGTGGGGCTTGTGATGAAGCAGGGAGTAGTATTCGCAGCATTGCAGTATCAGGCAACTCCATATGGATCATGTGCGGGACCGACAGTGGTATGGTGATGGTCTGGGAGATAGAGAGCAGCAAAACGACGCTTGAACTCACCGGACACAAAATCGCCGTGTTCTCAGTCGATGTTTCTCCATACTTGACTAGAATCGTGACCGGGTCAGAGTCGCTTTCTCGATCCAGGCAACACGACTTTCTAATATCCGCAGTCAAGTTGACTTTGAAATCAGCGGTTGAACAGATTGCTCACTTGGGCAAACAACAAACATATCTTTGTTGTCAGTAGACGGCAATGTCAGCTGCCTTGATGTATCCGCTACACCGCGACACGCGAGCAAGTTGTGTCCGTCGTTCACCATGCATCCCGTACTGAGAGTATGGCAATTTCGACCTCGTGACTGGAAGTGAGAAACTTACACAGTTCGGTCTCCGCCGCATCATTCCGTCTCGCTACCTTGCCATTGTAGGTACAAATGGCCTCAAAGACTTCTTTCTAGTGATGGTTTGCAGGATCTCAGCGAGCTTAATGGAATCTCGAATGTGCGTCAACAATTTGATGTTCGGTCTGATGATAACTCGTGCTCTCGCAGATCAGTTATGTTAGCGACACTACGCTCGAATTGTGGCGAAAAGACAGGCTATTGAAAGCCATTGATGCCATCTCGAAGGAAACCCATATTTTTAAGGATCAACACCATCGTGCCCTTCTGAGAGCGCGCCTCCGACAATGGAAATTAGCAACCATGGACGCTCAGGAGGTCTTGCCAATTCCAGTCAATTCCATGTTTTCCTACTAAGCATAAGTACAGTTGGTCAATATTCAGCCGACTTCTTTGGCGTACATTGCGCTCGGAATGACGCGTCTTGGTCGGGGAGATGTTAAATCTGGAAAAGAAGCAGTCCACTAGCTCCTCTTCAAGTGTAATATTGCCAGGTGGTTTCATTTGTCTTTCTTATCAAGGTTGGTCACGGTTGTTGCTTATCACGTACAAATGTCCTAGTCCTACTTATCCGTCTGACCACTAGGCGATTGTCATGCTTACTTTTGGGTACCATGAAGCAATTATCCACGTTGCCGGTCTGATCCCTGATTGTCTAGAGCATGAAAAGCATCGTGTCATGCTATCCAAGTAACTTTGCATATTTCAAGTCAGGCAGAACATGTCTAATTATGTTTTACCCTTGGGTCTTTCCGCTTTTGGCCTTCCGCCGGTCGAGGAAAGTTCGAGCAGCCCGTTGTCGTCGAGATGAGGTGACGTCACGCGTCAACATTGGTTGTTGTCGAGGGCCTGGGTGTTGCGTGCTCGCCAATATTAGAGCTGTGCCCGCAGTTTACATAAGTTATTAGAACTACAACTACCCTTCATTTGTCTTGCATATCTGGTTTAAGGCCTTCATCCGGGTCGAACATGATTAGCTGGATTTCCAGAAACAGAAACAGAAACAGAAACAGTGAGTACAGGTTCCAGCCGAGAAGTCCGAAAGCGTCGTACTGATAGTAATAAGAAAAAATAAAGGCAGAACTGGTTGAGATCGACGCGAAAGACGACATGTATTCAGTCGCATTCTTTCCAGATGGGGAATACATCGTGAGCGGTGGAGACGAAAAGAAGGTTCGATACTGGAAAACAGAGGACGGAAAGGAAAACGGAGTCCCAATGGATGTGGGGAATCTTATTCGCAGCATCGCGGTGTCATGCGATTCAAAATGGATCGTGAGTACGACAAAGAATGGTCTGATGGTGGTCTGGGAGGCAGAGAGTAACAGAAAGATGACGGAGCTCACCGTGCATAATGGTAGATCCATCCATGCAGTCGACATCTCACCAGACTCGACAAGAATCGCCACTGGATCAGACGACCACACTGCTTGTGTCTGGTCTCTGTATACGGGCGAGCGCCTGCTTGGCCCATGGCAACACGAGAATGACGTATCTGCTCTCAAATTTTCGCCGGACGGATTGCTCGTCGCCACTGCCACTTGGCTCCATTCCATCCGAATCTACGACAGTCAAAATGGTAGCTTGCTCGTCGACGTCGCAATCAGCGTCAAGTCGTATTTAAACGAATCCCTCTTCTGGAGTACCAACAAGCACATCTTTGCTTTATCTGACGATGGCAACATCAATTGCTTCGACGTATTCACTCGTAAAACACTTTCTCGATGGCCTATTCACAGCTCCAGTAATCCAAGGTGCATCACATTCGCAACAAACGGCCTATTTATCGCGGCCTCTGACGCATCTTCTGTTTCCTTCTGGGATACCACAACACATCAACAAATTGGCCCTGTCGTTCAACATAAATCCACCATCGAGTCGATGGCGATTTCCACCAACTTCGACCTTGCAATGGCCGGAGGGCAAACGACCGCCTTGTTGCATCTCCGTGACATCATTCCGTCTCAGTACCTTGCTCTTGTCACTGTAAGTGCAATAGTTTCAAAGACACTTTCTAATAATTGTGTTCTCCATAGGATTTAGATCTGGAAGAAGAGTCCCTTGGAACGATAGAGAATGACTTGAATGGGTTCCCAAACGTGCGTTGATGCTTTTTGCTCTCCGGTTTATGCTCGCTCTAAATTACATACAGAAACTAATCTATGCTAACGACTCTATACTCGAATTGTGGCGAAAAGACAGGCTATTCGAAGCCATTGATGTCATCTCGCGAGAAGAACGTAACCATAAGGATCAACGTCATCATATGCTCGCTACCCGCGCCTTTCTAAGGGCACGTCTCCGACAATGGAGCTTGGCAACCATGGATGCTCAAAAGGTTTTGTCAATTCTAGCCCAATCCACTTTCCCCTGCTCAACATGAATACAGTCGATCGACATTCAGCCGAATGCTTTGGCATACATTGCACTCAGTATGGCACGTTTTGGTCGAGGTAAAGTTAAATCTGGAAAAGAAGCGTTCCATCGGCTCCTCTACAAATGCAACGTTGACAGAATGGTGTCGTTTGTCTTTCTTATCAAGGTCTGTCGCCAATGTGTAGGTCTCCATCTACGACACTTATTGGTTTGACTATTAGGCCATTGTCATATTTAATTTCTGATATCATGAAGAAGCAATCGTCCGTGTCGCAGGACTAATAGTCAATTGTCTGGAGCCAGAGAAAGCTTCTAATTGTGTTGTCCATGTGATTGTGTTTTTGATGTCTCAGGCAGAACGTGTCTGTTCATCTTTTGTAGACGCATATGCGATTGGTTGAAGCCAAGGCATGCAACGGCAGACGGGAATATGGGAAGGCACTCAATTGTCTCGCTGACTTGCAAGAGCCTCAATCTCTAAATGATCCTCAAGTCGAGTGCATATCGTTGGTAAAATATCTGTTTTTGTTATCCCTCCAGGTGTTCTCACTCGATCCCAAGATGTTCGGGCAGTTATTCGATTCGGACACATTTAAATTCGTACTTTGTCAGGAGCGTTGCGAAGCCTTATACGCGCTCGGGCGTCACAAGGAAGCGGCAATACAGCTTGACATAGTATGGAAGGATCTAGAGCGGCAATCAAGTTCTAGAAAAGAAGTAAAGGAATGGCTTCAAGGTGAGTATTATTACTGCAATTATGTATACGAACCTTGAGCTTTCTGGGCACAGAATTCAGGCGACGCTTATAGCACCGCAAGGATAACAGGTGCAGGGGCGGGCCAATTAACTTACCTCTTAGTGTGTACTGGTCTCGCTAGCTTGCCACTATGCATTCTGATGCAGGTTCAAGTAAATATGCACCTTTCCTTCTTTTCATGTTTTAGAAGCGACAATCACAAATGCGTTGTTCTAGCAAGCAACGAGAGTTTCAGGATTCCCCACTGCAATGTATCATCTGTGTTGATACTAACACATTGGGACTTAATTTTTCTCAGCACACATATACTATCTTATCCATCCTTTTCGATTTCGCAATGGCGGAAGGCAGCGAAGTTACGCTTTGGGTCTCGACATCTAAGTATCACAAGAACAATGCTATCGGCGTACTATTTCCTTGTAAGACCCGACCCAGAGTCGGCCTATTTAAGTCGACGGGATTCCACCTGGACAGCATCCCACCTCAGCACTACATGGTGCCAAGTTATAAAGCACGCGCAGTACTCAGCCAACTACAATCGGCACACCACACTTCCACCTCCATGATACCCAGCGGTGTACACTGTACCTTTCCCCCTCGAGCTCATTGTTCTGACGACAAACAGAGGATATTCAGATCGCTTTCCTTCCCTGAATATCCTCTGCTCCGTCCATGAAACTCTCGTGCACCCTGCAGCTAGTGCAATGCCCAAATTTCATACGAGGGCGCTCCAATACGTTCGCAGACACGGTGCGGTCAGTGGAAGCCTCAAAGAAGGTTACATCACACAACATCTAATCGTGGAGGATGTAGTAAAATCCATGAGACCACTCAAAGGTAGGTCATGTTTGCATTATGGGGATAGCAACCGGCTGAGTCGTCGTATCCTTGGTTTGGCTTGGAAGGCTCAAAGAACGTATCATATCCCTTGACATCCTTTAATTTGGAGTGCTAATGCACTGATGGAGAACAACGATGCAGGCTGTGGTCAGCTACGCACCCTGTGGACTCTGGATGTTCCGAAATGTCTTCTTTTATTCGTTTGTCCCTGCTGGTGACGAATTCGGTTGATCTCATCTAGCCCACAATGCTGGCCTTAATCGCAATCAGTATCATGGTTAAACTTTTGGTTGAGAAGACGTTGTCTACAACTGGAAATCGCATAGTGGTCACTCTTGGGTCAATGTCATTATTTTTTGTCGATCATGTCAGGTACCTATATGTACTTGTGGTCCGGTCGACGGTGCTTATTGGAAAATCCACTGGTCTGCCATCATGTTTACTTTCAGACGACATCAAGAATGGCTCGCGTCGTAGCACTTATCGTGGCTTGTCTGGAGTGAGAAAAAGTGCTGCTGTTTCGTGTTGGAGGCCATGTATGCGCTAAGACCTCTAGAGGTCAGCACCGCCTGGTGCAGTGATAATCGGACTCGAGACAAGAGAATAAAGAATTGATATTTCGGGGAAAGTTTCCGTGTTGCTTCTGATGGGAGTGTTCATGATTCAGGCGATGTTAGAAGTAGTCCAAGATACTGGAGCAAGTCCGTCGCTTTGCATAACAGTAGTGTAGCTGATCTGGATATCGTTACTTGAAAATGCATACACTTGCTTCTCATACTGTACTCGTCAACTCTACCCATATTTGTTTACAACGGACTTTACGAGACCTGGCATCAGTGACGAACATGATACCTTCCGACATGCATGTCCGATGAGAAGGAAGCGAAAGGAACAAACCGATCAGCCACTTACCGATGTCCACGACCTCAGGATCCACCATATAACAAATTCGTGAGCACCTCTCGAGAACCAAAATTTTCATTAGTGATTTGTCTTATAATCACCCAGTTCAGAGAGATTAGGCAGGTTGGGAAAGTCCTAACCGATAATACTCACTGGCCATGTTCAACGGAGTGTATTTACTCCCCATTCAGAAATAAGTGTTTGAGAGTTTCGGCCATAGTCCTATGCCCGTGTGTGAAGGAGGGGTACTTGGGCTGCCGAACTCGTTTGCTCGTCGGTCTGTTACCCCTCTCCGAAGATTTGGATCAGACAATGGGGACACCGCATACAGTACGAGCAGGGAACGGGTGAAGGGACGGGATGGGCATTGTTTCGAGGTCTCGTCAGAGGCCACATCGCCGTCGCCACGTGGTCCTGGGAATCTGTGTCTTCGTGAGGTCGCCTGGAATCCAGGACTTAGTAGCAACGAAAGTCTCTTAGCTTTATCCTACGACGGCGACATCCATTACCTCGATGTGCCCACCAACGCTTTCTCGATGGCCCATTTTATGGATCCAAAAATTCAAGGTGCAACGCGCCAGTAACAAATGGCCTGTTTCTCGCAGCTTCTGATGACGTTCTGGTACACCACAACACACAAGCAGATAGGACTTGTCATTTGTCGTACGTCTACTATCGATACCATAGCGATCTCAGTCAACTTTGACTGGAGACTGTAAATCTATCCTGGTGCATCCTCACGACTCCGTTCTGTCACGATATTTCGTTGTCGTAAGTACAGTAGTATTCAGTGGAGACGCTCTACACACAGTGACGAATTGCATTGTAGAGTTCCGAGTTGACCTCCAAGCACAGGAGAATGGCATAAGCAGTCCATTTGTGAACGTGCGTTGGCACCCATAGTTTTTCCTCGTTATGAGTTGCATGATGCGCCATGCGCGCCAACGGCCGATTCACGCCAGTAATGCCACGCTCGAATTCTGGAAAGGACAGGCTATTGGAAGTGATCAGTGCCCTTTCACGAGAAGATCGAAAAAACTGGCCCACTGGTCAACGACATCATATTATTTCTACTCATGCTTTTCTCAGAGCACGTCTCCGACAATAAACCCGTAACCAGGGGCGCTCGAAAGGTCTTTTCCTCCTGTTTGTTTTACGTTCGCAGCTTAATAAAATGTAGTCCATTGACATTTGTCCCAACATGTGCATACATAGCGCTCGGCATGGCACATTTTGGTCTAGGTAATGTTTAATCCGGAAAAGTAGCATTCCACTGACTCCTCTACAAGTGCAGCGTTCCTGAGATGGTGTCGTTTTTCTCTTATTAGGGTCGGTCTCTACTGGATATATGGTCTATGATGCTTATTGGTTTGTTCCTCGGGCTGTTTTCATGTTTGCTTTCGGGTACTGTGAAGAAGCAATGGACCGCGTTGCAGGAGATCGTTGGTTACCTAGAGTATGAGAAAGTAGCGTGCCGTGTGGTCCAAGTGAGAACTATTCGTGGATGCCTCGAACGGAACACCTGATCATCTCTTGTAGATATATGTGCAACTGACTGAATCTAAAGTATGTGTTGGCCGACATAAGTATGACAAGGCGCTCAAATTTGTCACCAATTTACAGGATGCTCCCGAATGGAACGATCTGCGGGTCGATTGCATTTCATTGGTTAGATCAGAATCTATGTTATGACACTAGTCGTCTTTATTTGATCCCAAGCTGTTTGGCTGGGCATTCGACTCAGACACATTCATATTTATCAACAGCGGTGTGAGGCCTTGTATGCACTCGGGCGTCAGACGAAGCGGCAATACTACTTGACAAAGTATGGATCTCAAACGAAAGTCAAGGGATGGGTACAAGGTTAGTTTTGGTGCTATCGATACAGACATGCGCAGAGTAAAATGTATTTACCGTTGTACAGACTTCACGCGACGGTTCATCCCGCGACGTAAAGCATTCTCTCCATGACAAATCCTTGATTTCGGAGCCATCCAAATCATTCGATTGAAATATCCGCGTGGGCAGCTCGGAACCCGCGAACCCTCTCTTCAAGCTGGAATCCATTCCAATGTCTAACGCCTCTGAGGACTTTCCAGAGCTCCCGCTTAGGGATCGCCAGAGTCCCCAGGTTCTTCGGGCTCATCGAATCATGCAAGACATATACTACGAAGCTTCAGAACTTTTAGAAGAAGAAAGTGAAGATCCGTTTCAACTTCAGTCCTATGTTGATCAGATACACGAATTTATCTTCCCTCTTTTGGAAACCCTTGAGCGCGAGGTGAATGTCGTGTCTTGGGTCATAGTGTGCGCGCACATGTTCGGTGAGCTCAAGTGTATGCTGGAGGATGCAGTTTGTGCCGTAGAAGAACAGTAAGTATAGTACACTTTCTATTCCCCAGCTAAGAAAATTGACATCTCTCAAAGGGAAGAAATGGATGTTATTCGATTCTCTCCTTTACGAGTTGTCTCAGACAGCCATGGTCGCCCGCGCTACGATATCGACCGGGAATGGTTGGCGGATGCTGTATCTCCTACCCGGCGCATCCCTCCCCAAACACTTGCGAATACGCTCGGGATACACATTAGCACATTTCGTCGGATCCTCCGGGATAGTGGCATTGAATATAGGCGGTTCTCTGACATTACGGACGATGACCTCGACGTCCTTGTGCATTATTATAAGCAGCAGCATCCAGAGGCTAGTCTCAGCTTTGTGATAGGTTTTCTCCAGAGTCATGGAATACGCGTACAGCGGCAACGTATCCGCATGTCCTTGCGACGTGTTAACAACATTTGACTTACTCTTACCTCATTTAACTAACTCATACATAGATCTTACTATTCTATGATCACCTTGCTTGCAAGGTTTCTGTCACCCCCGTAACTCGTGGGGAAGTGCTGTTCCTAACTCACCGAGTCATCCGATAATTCTTCGAATACCTGGCAGCTTACAATGGCCGACCACATGTCGGTATTATCTCACCCCACCTCAGCCGCCCATTAGCAACATGAGGCGAAGGAAATGGGCTGGACGACGACGACGACGAGAGCAGGAAAATCGCAACGGCCTTCCCGGAGTAGAAATGACGATGACATGGGTAGCACAACGGCGCAGGTAAGTTGGTAGCAGCTTTCTCGTGTACGCTAATGCACTGCATTATTTCTCTATCTACAACGCACTGGCATTAATATATCATGCATGATCACTTCCCCTTTCACTGTCTTTTCTATTTTTGTCTCTGACCCCAAGACATATATAACTGCCCAGATCTTCATCTCGGCTCTTGGTTTCTGATCCGATCCACCAATGAGTGATACTATCCCCCAGATGACTTCGGCATTTAAAAAAAAACAGACCTTTCTCTATCTGCTCTTCATTCTCCGTTCAGCTATGTGCCATCTAGTAGATATATCAAGGGTCTGCGAGCTTGAACCAGTGCAATTGATGCATAAATAGCTAGAATGATGGTTGTCATGCTAAACCATCACACATACATAGCTAAACTCATATCGATACTTATTACTGGGACAACCCCACCGTTGGAACTTGGACTCGTATACACGCTTATGCAAATACTACCTCCGGTATTTTGAATAACTTATCTGGCCAACTTGAGCTCCAGGCATGTTTGAGTGGGTCTTGAGGAACAGAAATAGTGAGTCACTTGAACCAAATGTCTGAGATTACTGACAGCCACTGAGCGCTGGGCAGAAGCACCGACGCTTTTCACCGAGAAAAGATAAAAGCAGAACCCATCGAGATTCTTGCACAGCACGACATTTACTCGGTCAAGTTCCTCGCTGACGGGAAGCATGTCGTGAGTGGCGGTGAGGAAAGGAAAGTTCGATATTGGAGGGTAGAGGATGGGAAGGAGGGGATGCCCTCAATGGTGGACGGAGCAAATCTCATTCGCAGTGTCGCGGTATCACGCGATTCAAGGTGGATCGTGAGTGGGACGGACAGTGGCGTCGTGATGGTATGGGAAACTGGGAGAAACGAAAAGACGGTAGAGCTCGCTGGGGGACACGACGACAGCGCCGCGGTGTGGGCAATCGATATCTCACGCGACTCGACAAAATTTGCCACCGGATCGGACGACTGCGCTGTCTGCGTTTGGTCTCTCTTTACCGGCGAGCGGCTGCTCGGCCCGCTGCGACACGACCGCGACGTGTCAGCGGTCAGCTTTTCGCCGGACGGATTGCTCATCGCCGTCGCCACCTGGGACAACGGATCAATCAGAGTCTATGACAGTCAAAATGGCCAACATCTCGTCGACTTTCCTATCAAGGTCCGGTCTTGGTTGAACGAAACCCTCGTCTGGAGTAGCAACAAGCACCTGTTTGCTTTATCTGACAGTTGCAACTACCTAGACGTGTCCACTGGTTCTGCCATTTCTCTATGGTCGATCCATGGTGCCAGCTACCCAAAGTGTATCGCGCTAGCGGAAAATGGTCTATTCATAGCAGCCTGTAGCGACACCTCTGTCTCGTTCTGGGACACTACTACGTACGAGCAAATCGGACCTCTCATTCATCATACGTCCATTATCTGGTCCATGGCAATTTCGGCCAAGTTTGACCTTGCAGTCGCCGGATGCAAGAGGATTACTATCCACAGTCTGCGTGAGTTTCTTCCATCACGCTACTTGGACATTGTAAGTGTATTGACGGTATACGTCGTGGCTCGTGAGGTTGAAATTTAATCACTTATAACACAGGAGCAAGAGTCGAGCGGGCCTCAGAAAGTCATGAACGTGCGTCAATTTATATTGTCATCTGATCGGTACTCTCTCTGAGGATAAACCCCATACGTTCCCGCAGCTGATTCACGCTAGCAATGCCACACTCGATCTGTGGCGGCAAGACAGGCTATTGGAGGCGATTGATGTCGTGACACAAGAAAATCGACAAATAAAGAATCAAGATCACCATAAGCTTGCTACGCGTGCGTTTCTCAGAGCGCGTCTTCGGCAATGGGGACCGGCTATCATGGACGCTCAAAAGGTATAGTCAGTCCCCGTCCGTTCCACTTCCCCTGCTCATCATGAATACAGTCGATCGACATACAGCCGAATATTTTGGCGTACATTGCGCTCGGTATGGCGCGTTTCGGTAGGGGTAATATTGAATCCGGTAAAGCAGCATTTCACCGGCTGCTGTACAAGTGCAACGTCGCCGAGATGGCATCGTTTGTTTTTCTCGTAAAGGTCGGTCTACGACTACCCGTTTACGAATAATGATACTGGTATTAATCGGTCTGGCCATTAGGCGATCGTCATGTTTAATTTCGGATGCCGTGAAGAAGCAATGGTTCGTGTCGCGGGACTGATCATCGATTGTCTAGAACGAGAAA